>JAJEKB010021384.1:295738-367187 GCA_022393335.1 Macrotrachela quadricornifera
ATGGACATTTGCTTTCACGAGAAAAGACGTCTCTAATATTGATGCCGTGACCCGCTCTCTATTGTGACCGTTGTTGATCAATTACCATTTTGTGTGACTCGCTTGTTTTATTCTTTTTTATCGTTCATTTCTATTTATTTCGGTTTCTGCTTAAAAATTCGGTTTTATAAGTGGCTACGACTACTTGCTAACAATGTTCCCTCGCGAAATTACATCTTTTCGGTTCTAGATTCGCCACGAACTACTGTTGTGTTCTCCACTACCTCCAAATTTGATTGACGAGTTGCCTAACAAAATTCGATTTAAACATGTCGAAATTAATGCAGACCTTTTAGAACAGTATGTACGGAAAGAACGCGCACATCTGGATCTCAAGTGATGTCTCGATCAATATTTTGGATGGAATGAGTCTAATCTCGTCCTGGGACAACTTGTGATAGCTAACGTCTTCGGTTCCATGCACATACTTTATGTTATTGATATTGCCCACACGAAGGTTACGATTACACTTGCCGAACAGTTTGGAACACATGTACTAGTTGAGCTCAAACCCAAATCTTTCCTAAAAAAACCCAAGGCTTTGGATTTTTTTGCATCCCTAGGTGTAATGAATATCTTAGTTTGGAACTTTCATAGAAGAGCTGATGTGAGACGCTGTGTCAAAACAAGCGTGTTTCAAACTTTTTTTCTAATTAATGTCCCAAAAAGCGTTTCGCAAGACTGTTTGTCTAATAAAACTCATTTTGTAGCGCTTTTCCCAAAAGAAGCTCTCGCAATGCTAAATCAAGACTGTATTCGAGTCAAGATTTTGATCATTTCAAGGAAAATTCTTTTCATGAAGTAGCTTCTATGTTAATGACGTTTTCATCAATATATGAAGGGGAAAAAGAACTTTTTAAATTATCAACAAGTTCTTATACTTGGTGCAATTTCTCACATGAATCATTCTGTTGAAATAGTTCGCTTTTTCTGGTACATAAATCAAGTTAGTAGAGTTCGTGAGTGATAAATATACAGTCAATTAAGTGCAATAGACTGTCAATGTGAGTTAGATTTAGTAAGAAAGATGCTTTTATTCTATCCAATAATATAGTTATGTTAAGTCAAAAACAATGGGTTAAGAGTATTTCTAAAAGACGCGAACACCCAAAAGTCCATCAGATAGCTCTACGAACAGCTATGAACACTCACGAACATCCAACTAAAGCTAAATCTACACTCAAACGGTTAACTCATATAGGAGAATGAGTCGATCCAGAGATTTTAGGAAATACACGATCACCCACAGTAGTCCAACGAAATAATTTGCTGACTACCACAGCAGAGTAGCATTAGATCATAAGGGGTGTGACACTTTTGCAGTTCACTTTATTATCACTTAACATGTTACATGAAAAAACCAAAATATATCATAAGATGCAGCATGAAAAGCTCTACAATTTACAAAGAACTATTCCGAAAAGATGAGATAGAAAAAACAATCTCGTTTTCGCAATGTCAAAATTTTCTAGCTCGGAATTTTGGCTATTTTGAAAATGAAGTACGTGGTTCATTATAGGTTGTAAAGCTTTTCATGTTGCATCTTATGATATATTTTAATTTTTTAATATAACACATAAAGTGACATTAAAATGAAATGTAAAAGTATAGCATTTTTCATACCACACCCATTATGATCTAAATGCTATTAACTAGTTTTCAACAGAAACTGTTCTTATAGAAATTTTCTTATTATGATCTTGGTTGAAAAGTGATCCAATAGTATAGAAAATAGAGCGAGAGACGCTCTATGGTTTCATAAAAAAAGGAAAACTTCTTTAAACTTTCTATATAAAAAAGTACCTCCGCCACTACTTTTGGATTACCCTAAGTAGATTTTTTTTCATCACAAAGATCTGCCTCGAGTAGTGGAACTTATTGTCGAAGCAACAAACATTACGTTCGATGAATCATGCAGCTCGATGCCCATCATTGCACTTATTACCAAAATACTTTTACAACAAAGCGTCCACCTTATCTGACCAAGACAGATACAAACAACGAAAAGTGAACATATAATTGGAAAACTAGTTTTCGCTTCATTCTTGGCAGCTTCAGATCAAAATCAACCAACATACTCTATATATGAACTTGTTCCTATACTCTTCAAACATGAGTCAAATCGAGTTAAATCGGCACAAATGCCAGTATTTATCAGTATTAATCCAACAATATTACAATTTATTCGGTGGTCGAAAGATGAAGCTAGTTCTTGTAATTTCGAATATATGTCATTCTGTGAAGAAACTCAAGTAGTTAGAAAAGATTTACAAGACAACCATCTATATCAAATTGTTGCTGATTCTCCTTTAGCATCATGTCGAGTAGAAGCATATTCTGATTCAGTATTTATTCATCGTATTGAACAGCACTAGGCCGTATCAACAAACTCAACAATCAAATGCCATTTAGTTAAAACTTCTGATATTAAACAGCATAAGATTACGGACAATAATGAGATTACTTTATCACCAATAGCTCTTATTACAACTATCAGCACCAACTCTCTCATTTACGATCAACTTTATTTATCAGGTCTACTTATAAAACTAGAATCAACAATTTCTTTAATACAAAATTCAATGCTATATTCAATTGAACAAAATTTAATCGATCTACATTCAATGATCAAAGATAGTACTCATTGGGCAAAACTGCCACATATCCCATTAGATATTCAAACTGTAATTGACTTCACATCGAATACTCCAAAACCAGCAACAATCATAGGGTATAAAAAATGAATTAGTCATCCTATTTCTTTCACATAAATTATCATAGTATTTATCAGTAAAACTTTAATTGGTATCTTAATATATTATTTTTGCTCAAAAAAAAAACTACGGAGCTACAAATTTTACCATCATTATGTGATGTTGTGTAGTGGATTTAGCAAAAATTCCGTCGACTCAATCTTCTACTGTTCATTAAAATATATGAAATTGTGTAGCATGTAGTTAAACATTCTTTTGACTAATAACATATATATATTTCACAATTACGCAGCATGTAGTTAAATATTCTTTTGACTAATAATATGTATATATTTCACAATTACGTGTTTATACTTATATTCGTGCATTTTTGTCTTTCTTTTATTCGTTTGTGGACACTTTTATGCACTTAGTCTTTTTTCTTTCTCTCTTGCTTCTTTTCATCCTTTCATTTTTTACAATGTTTTATTTTATTTTATCGTTCTATCTTCGTGCACATTATGCTACATAGACGCTCGGGAGCGTGTCTCAATTAGAAGGGAAGGTGTTCCAAGAGAAATGTTGGACAACCTTGTGAACGATGGTTCTTTTGACGATTTCAATGATACGTGATCTTCTTTCTCCTGTATTGTGTGTTACCAGTCCCCGTGCCTTTCGTTATGCTCTGTTGCGGTGCATTTTTTTTTCGACCCTTTTGTCCTTCACCTTCTTTATATCTTTCTCTTGCTTTCTTTCTTTCCTTATCTCTCCATTTTTTTTGAAAAAAAATCGCTCTGAGATTGTGGTACTGTCGAGGTTAGTAGATATAGTGAACCAGAATAAGTCACTTTAAAAAAGGGAAGGACGAAGTAGAGCAGAAGAAGGAGAGATGATTCTGAATTATATTTGACGCTCGAAAACAGAATAGAGACTGAACCCAAAGCATAATCAAGAAGCTATAATATTGTTCGTTTTATTCGTATTGTTCAATAAAAGATTTTGTTTCGCTATTGTCCGAACATCTGATATTTATCATTTAGAAGTACTTTTCCTTCATAGTGTATTTAACCAGTGTGCTTATCATTGATGTATCGTGAATCATGTAGCATTTGGCTATATGTCTTGCATATGGTTACCCCTACGTTGATCATTAAATTTCTGTCACATAGTTTATTGACGTTCACATTTCAAGTTTAGATATAAATATTAGAACCGTTCGCTATGGAAATACTCAACGTAGACAAAGCTTATGCACTAAACATTGCGCGACAATACTTGCGATCTCAATGGCTTGAACTACAAGAACATGAAATAAATGTCTCGGTTTTAAGGTAATAAAAAAGGTTCTTCATAACTTGATTTAATCTTGCATTAATTGTTAGCGGTGGTTATTCGTCACGACTCTACCTGATCGAAGACACAACTGAAATACAAAAAGGTGAAGTCAAAAAGTTTCTCATTCGTTTGTTTGGTGGGAAGGCTTGGAATAAAGAAAACGAGGATAAATTCCTCGTCCTAGATCGGGCGACGCAGTTTTTAATTTATTACAAGTATGGTGAGCTGGGCTATGGACCAAAAATGTACGGTTCGTTTGATGGAGGTCGGGTCGAAGAGTACGTACAGGGTCGGTTGATGGGAGGCGCCGATTTCTTTGACAAGAAACTACAACAACAGATAGCACATAAATTGGCTCTTTTTCATCACATGCAAATTTCGATGACAAACAGACGTCTTGAATGGGTTGACGTTTCGAACGAACGTTTTGAGATGTGTGATGTTGATGCCTCTCGTGTATACCATCGTGAAATGGCGCAAAAGGGTGGCTTTAAGAACATTGAAGAGTTACTCAAATGGTCATGGCGTGAAACAGATGCCTGGTTACAGAAAACGCGCTTGCTAATCCACTCACCAATCGTATTGTGTACCAATGACAGAAACGCAAGCAACACGCTGGTACGCGAGCAGCCCGATAAATTAGGAGAATACATCACACTTATCGACTTTGAGGCTGCCTCGTTCAGTGAGCGTGGAAAAGATATAGGAATGCACTTTTGGTGGTACATGTCGGATGTAACCTCGTCTACGTTCTTGTCTGGACGCGATTATCCATCAGAAGAAATACGCTCGGATTTTATTAACATGTATTTAAATGAGAGCCATAAACTAATTACTGATCGCGAATGGGATCCAAACGGTTTAGATTCAGTTGAACATGTTTTGCATGAGGCAGAATTTTTCGCAATCGTTGGTGCCTATTATATGGCTAGCTTTGCATTTGAACCATTTCGTCCACCAACTGATCCATTTAGTACGCCCGATGGTATAATAAGACTGTACAATACTGCAAGTCATTCTATTAAGTTCATCGAGGAGCGTATTAAAATTTTTGAGGAAAGATTTGCATATCTGTTTGATGGCAAATTAACGAAATAAAATTGAATACAAACAAAGCTTTGTGTGTTTGTTAATTGATAATGTATCTTTAAAGATATCCAAACACCAGCTAAGCAATTCGCGTGATCTTAAACTGTGTTCATTAGTTTTTCTTATATTATTTAAAACCGCATTCTTAGCAAGGTTGAAACCGGTAGAAAGAGATCATAGTCTATTCTCTATGAATACACTTTCAGTCAATATGATATTTGTGTGCATAATCAGAAAGATTCACCATGATATGCTGAGACGCTTTGAAATAAACTAAACTATAGCGGTGTCACCCGGCCACCGGGAAAAAATAAATATCTAATAATTAGCATTAAAATGTTTGCCTTTTCTTCTTGTATATACATTAGTCATATAAAAAACTAGTTAGTGACGCCCGCAGGATGAAATCTAGACATGCCGATGCCTGTGGCAATGCCAGTTGTTTGTTTACTTTTCGTTTCTTTATCATATATCAGACAACGAAATAAACAATTGATCACTTAATAAGTAGCTGTTGTGATCAACATCCTCTATAGATGCGCTCATACGGATTTTCTCTGATATATATAAGATTCTTTCTTTTCTGTCGTATTTATATGTATATATGTGTTGGATTTTTCTCTTCTCTCTCTTTCATTGTTCATCTCTCATGCGATATTCCATCCTATGAAGTCGCAACACTCGTCATCACCCTATATACGATTTTGTAATGGTTGTATGCAGTGTGTCTTTTTATATAGCCGAATGCATACACACGTTCAGTGAGGACATACATGTCACAGTAGCATATCAAAAACCAGTTTGTCTGATTTTGAAATGGAAAAAAGTTCTAATTCTAAAGAGTCTAAACATCAAGCTACAAAAAAGAAAAAATGTGATGATTCTTTAATGTTAAGTGACTTAATCGTCACTTATATAATTCAGATTAATACATCATAGTCTATAGATGAACAACAAGAGCCAATATCTCCATCTTCTTCAAATAGTCAACAACGACAACAAAAAATAGTCAATGTCATAAATTAGCTAAAATTAATTACAAACAATACAGTGTACGTACATCATGTGCTACCGCTGTTTCACAAGTACTGGATAAATCAAGAAATGAATTAATAATACGTAATCATGAAAGACTAATTAAGATTGCCTCAACATTACATTTAGGTGGTCGGCAAATGATTGCCATAAGATGCCACGAAGAAGATGAATCATAAGCGTGTTTTAAGGAATAAATTGTTTAGTTTCTATTTTTCTTTCTTCAATAGATCATTAAATCGAGGAAATTTCATCGAACTATTACGTTGAGCTGGTAGTACTGATCCAATTGCTTTATCTATTCTTGAAGGTAGTGATCCAAATGCAACTTATCTTAGTCCAAGTACACAAAATGAACTAATTTCACTTTTAGCAAATCAAATTCAACAACAAATATTAAAGAAAATAATGTTACATTAACTTCATTAAAAGACTTCAACCCTTTTCTTTTTTTGCCTTTCGCAGATTAAAGGATGTGTGATCTCTTTAGTGTCATAATGATCGAAACCAAGATTCATCTCTATTCAAAGAATATTTTCTTAGTTTCATTAAACTTGACCAATTCGATCGTGAAACATTAACTAAAGAAATTTTACAATTTTTATCGTTTTTAAATATTGATTTAAAAAATTATATAGCGGTCTGTTTCGATTGGTAAAAGTAATAAACAGTTCACAACCGAAGAGAGTATGTAAAATTTCTTCTTCTTTTAGAGCTGCTGTGATGTCTGGAAAAAACGATGGCGTGCATGGTTTATTAGGTCAACAATACATTCCGCATGCGATCTACGTACACAAGTTGAACTTGGTCATATGTGATATTACAAAAGATATTCCATATTTATCAGAATTCTATTCAATTATCAGTAAAATTTATACTTATTTTCATACATTAAGTGTTATGAGCGAAACATTCAAATCACTTCAACAACAACGAAATTTAGGTAACAACATGTCGAGTTTATTTATTAGCAACGAGAAATGTTTATTTTCTTTTCGTAGAACATTCCTTGAATACCTTTACTACTACAATTATAAAATGGGCTGAAACATATTGGGACGGTCGTTGGACATTCATTCAATCTATTATCCAAAATTATAAAGTTTTAGTTAAAAGTTTAGAAGAATTAGAAGATAAGGGTACAGAGCGCTCAACTGATGCACGTGGTTTGTCATTAGCATTGAAAAAAACGTTATTCATTGTCAATATTTTTATTTTGGATCATCTACTTGGTAGAATCAAAATCTTATTCTATCAATTAGAATGTAAGATTTTTCCCTTCACTCGATTTTGGTCCAGCTCATACTCTGATTAATACTGTTATTGATCAAATTAGCGAACTTAGAAATGAAGAAGAATTTTCTAAACTATATGATAAAATTACGGAATGTTCTGCTGAAAATAATATTGATTTGAATATTAAAATGAAAGAAAGAACAGCAATAAAATCTTCTACTAGATTTAAAATTTTTTTGATTACATCTGCAGTTGGATAGCGTGAAGGAATTTATAGTAAAAACAAATACAGAGCATTTATTTTCTACCCAATAGTTGATTGTATTCTTCTTGAAATGAATGATCGTTTTTCAAAAACAAATATGAAAATTCTTCGTGGTATATCATCATTATCACCTGATAGTTCAAAATTTTTAGAATTAGAAGAACTGAAACTTCTATATGTGATGTTACAATGTAATACTCATTCGTTGAATAATGAAAATCAAGTACTAAAACCAAAAAATATGATCGATTTATATTTTGAAGTTTTACCATTAAAACAAGCTTTTCCAACTATTCTATCTCTTCTTATCGGTGCAATGACAATTTCAGTATTATCAACTACAACAGAAAGAAGTTTTAGTAAAATGAAGCTCATCAAAAATGCTGCACGTAACAGTATGTCGGACAATGGACTCAATGATTTATCGTTACTAGTAATTGAGAGAGATTTTTGCATTAATTATGAAAAGATAATTGATACTTCTGCTATTCAGCATAAGATTAATCGAGTAATACTGAAATAGCCGTTGTTTGTTTTCAACTTTTCTTTTTTATTGTTTCACTTTACTTAATAAAATAACACAGATGTTGTATTGTCCCTCTCTTTACGAAAGCGAAAATTGAGAAGCCCGACCACCCACGATTTCCTGACTACGCCACTAATTGAATCAAAATGCTATTCGCCCTAAATCGCAACAATTACCTAAAATCAAAGATGAACATAAATACATTATGAAAAAGTTGAAAACTATCTTGTCGACAAACTTCATTATATACTACGAACGAAGCCAATTTTTAAAGAATATTCAAATCATTTTCTTGATAGAAACTCTTGAACAAGCACAATCTTGGCATCAATTTGACAAATTATTAAAAATGTGGATCTTATCATTCGTGTAACTGATAAAGATCATAGTTTTTATAGAGATATCCCATTTGTTTTTAATTCTAAATATATACTATTTGTCTCTTCGATATTTAAACAAAAGATGCAACTGTCGAAAATATTTTTTTTCTTATTGTACATCTGTTTTAGAATGAGTACCAACAACAACCAATTTGGTAATACTCCATCTGAATCATTATTCGAAAATAATAACAACGAAATCAATATTGATCGACTAGTATCTATTTGAAATTGTGACTACAAGTCAATCATTGATACAACATAACTCGACAAATATCATCTCAAGTTAAATTCTATTGTTTCTTCATGTCAACGCACATGATCATGAAACCAGAGGATATCAAACCCAACGTGCAGAACATATTCGATGAATACTATCTAAGCAACAGTCGAAACGCGTCGTATGATGCTTTGAATCTTTACATTCTATAAACTCACTCTCTTTTTTTGTTCTCTCCTCCTCTCACCGCCATGTGCTTTCGCTATCGCTGCTTGTTAGTTCGTTCCTCCTCTCAAGAGGAGCATGCCATTCTTTTTTTCTTCTTGTTGTGGATGATTAGTTTTCGTTTTGTCATTCTCGTATGATGGTCGCATGGTTGTATCGAAGGATTGATACTAGAGATTCATAATAGTGATAAATAGCTACAAATCGATTTAAGAGTATCGCTATTTCGTACTCTTCAAATAATTATGGTAGTGAAATTCTTCAGACAGCTGCGTAGCAGCCAGCGTATAACCATTTCTCCTCATTAAGATAAGCTAAATACAAATTAAATTTTCTTTGAAATTCCTCATTTCACCCATTTGCTGTCTCTATCAACGATGACTGATCCTCGATGCCGAGCAGATGAGAAAAGGTATGTACGAAAGAAAAAAACATGAAAACAAAACAACAAGTCTTATCTTTTCTCTTTCGCATTTATTTTCTCCTCATCGTTGTGGTTCTCAGAGCAGTCTTTACATAACATAGACAAAACTATAATTGAAAGGGTAGGTTTAGAAAAGGAGAATCTTAGATATGGTGAAGCGTGGGATATAGTATAGACGAGATTTTCGTACTCATGCATATCTACTTCTGTTGTGCACCATAGTCGAAGAGAAACTGACGACACTAATGATATATAAAAGAGGAATATTATGGGCAATAGCCGGCTGAGGGAAGAAGAGGAAAACATTCTCTGAGCTGTATCACTCGGTGATTCAACGGTTTCTGGATGCATCGTGAGCAATTGTATATAGTCTAAGGCAAACATTGGTGCCATATCACTTGGCTGGCTGACTCCCATAGACTTCGCACACCTTTCTCGTAACGTTCTATTTTCTACAAATCCCTTTGATCTTCGTAAGAAGCATACTATATGCTCTCTAACTTTCACGATCGATATTGAGCGAGGCTTGTTCGCGAAGAAGCATTACATCGGTAGAACAGGCCTTATCTTATCACCACTAGGGATATCATATTACTGGTACCACTACCTCCACCTACCAAGGCAACAATACTAGGTATATGGCACTTCTACTCATGAGTGGACAAAAAATCACCAACTTCCGAGTAAATTGATATATTTTTCAACATGCTCTCACTCTAAGTATCAATACACAGTATCTGAGATATAGCTATCACCTCAAACTGTTGATATATAGAAAGAACATTGCAAAAAGAAGTTGGTTCCTTGCTTTTGGCTCACCTATGTCTAATCATATTTGAGTGAGAAAAAAATGTATTCTCCGTTCGATTTTTGCATTGCTAGCACTTTACCAAAATCGTTCTGTAGACGAGAGTTCAAAAAAGTCATGACAATTGTCTTCTATTCCAAGGAAACGTTTACATACATAGACGGAATTTAGGAACAGTTCGCACTCAACACTTCTAACTTGTATTTGTACTGTTTAATCAATGTTATGAACTGTTCCTTTATTGTTGTAGTCAGCTAATTTATTGCCTAAAATGAGTACAATATCTGATAAAGACGCCGTGGACCATCTACCACTATTAGATGATCTTATTCTGCACGAGAACGATCTGACCGCTCAAGCTAAAAGCCTTTTCGACTATCACAGTGAGATATTACGTGCATTCGAGCGAAATTGCCGCAGTGTGCTCGACAACGTCCAACTGACACGCATCGGTCGGCATTTGCTTCTATCTTCATTTGATAAACTCCACACAGACTGTAAAAAAGTGCTCAACTATATAGCAGACAACAGCGAACTTCTGAATCGAAGTTTGCCCAGTGTGGGTCCGCTCGTCATTTGTGGTCTTCCACGTACAGGCTCTACATTACTCTACAATTTGCTTGCGTGTGATCCCAACTGCCGCGCTCCTAGATTGACAGATATGTATGTCGAACTCGTTCCACCCATTGCACGTTCAAATACGGTCGAACACGAACGACGAGCAGCCTTAGCAACATCAGCTGAACAGTTACGCGAAAAACTGATAGGTCGACCGAGTACACTAGTTGCATCTCATCCAAGCTTTAACATAGAGGAAGATTTTCTAATTCTTGAACAGGCCGGTTTTATTGTTACATTGGCACTTTTGTTTCAAGATCATCAGAATGAGATCGATACTTGGGCCTACGACCAAACGAATAAACACTTTGCTTACGACTATCATAAAACATTCCTGCGTATGCTCAACTCTGCCGATGCACCCATTTCCCATTGGCTGTTGAAATCACCCGAGCATGCTCTCTATCTCGACACACTTCTCAATCATTATCCACAGGCGGCTCTGATCATGACTCATCGACGTCTCGACGAAGTGTTGCCTTCATTCTGTCGTTTAGCATGGGCTTTTCATGGCATATACTTTGACGAAAGTGATTTAACGAGTCGAGCTACATCAAACACACGCGCGCTTCAACACATTGATAAAATGATCAACCGTATCATAGAATTTCGTACCCGGCCTAGTCATCTGCGCAAGACCATTTTTGACGTCAACTATGATGATTTGATGGAACAACCAATCACCACTGTGCACCGCATTTACAATCATTTTGGTCTGAGTTGGTCCCAACAATTTGAAACGGCCATGCAGACTTGGCTTCTGGACAATGCTCAAGGCAAGCAAGGTCGCCATACCTACAACCTAGCCGAATTCTGTCTTATTCATGAAGACATTGAAGCTCGCTATAAAGATTATGTGAACTTATTTCTTCGCTCGACCTCCTCAGATCAACTCACTCCGGACACCGCTCATGTAAAAATATTTCAGGAAAAATCCGATTAAATGTGATTTTTTTCGCTTTTTCTGGAAATCCAGCCGGATAATTTCACATGAATTCAACCACCGATACCAAAGTAGTAACCGATTTTGATGAAACTTCCAGCGTTTGTAGAACTCGCAATCCTTAGAACTTTGATTAAGAAATTTTTTCAAAAATTTTTGTTTTTATGGAGATAGGTCCAAAATACTTCAAACGGTAAAAACCCGTATTTTTCTCATTATCATCATCATAAGTTTTCTGCTCTTAAGCAAGTTCCTAGGATAACAGTTTTATAGATTTCTCCATTCTTTCCTATCGCTAGCAACTCTTTTTAGATGTATATACCCATTTTTCTTTGTTAAATCATCAAGCATTTTCATCCTTTTTCTTCCCCTCTTTCTTTCTCCTCTCAGTACAAGGTCTATCCAATTTCTTTTTCTTATTCTTATTTTTTCTAACACAGTCTTCTCTTCTGCTATTCGTTCCAAAATCTTAACATTGCTCACTCTATCTATTCAGCTTATCTTTAACATCCTTCTCTACATTCACATTTCGAAAGCTTCGAGCTTTTTCCTTTCATACTCCAATAATGTCCAAGTTCAGCTCGATACAAAGCACCTTGCTAATCTCTTCCTTAATTTTAGATCTAACGATCCACACAAAACCCACTTCATTCTTACTCTTACCTTCCTCTCACATCTCCAATCTTCTGCTAAAAAGCTGCGTAAATATTTACAACTGCTAATCTGCTCCACTCTCATACCATCCATATGTAGTACAATATTTTCATCACTTCCGATGCTCATTATCTTAGTTCTCTTTGCGTTAAATTTCATCCCATACGCTTTACATGCCTTTTCTAACCTTTGAATTGATATTTCTAAACTTTCCTAGTCTTCTGCTAATACTATTATATCATCCGCAAATCTTACACAACAAAATTCTCTCCCACCAATCGTCATACCTTCCATTTTCTCTTCTATTTCTCTTATCATCTCCTCTAGATAAATATTAATTAGTATAGGAGATAAGCAACATCCTTGTCTCACTCCTCTACGAAGCTCTATCCTCTTAGATTTCTTGTTACTAGAGATTTGCGTGACCAAAGTTTTCAGTCGCGGTCACAGTCACGACTCATAACTATAAGAAGTTTTTAGATTTCGAGACACTTGAGATCGTCGGTATAAAGCATAGTTTTGCTAGGTAAAATTACAGCGATGTCTCGATTGGGAGTTGTTGGAGCCGTGATATCCCTCCAATCGTTGCAAATTTAGTTTTATTGCTTAACAATTTATGAACGCTTTTTTGAAAGTTTTAGAAATATTCTTCAAAATTTTCAGAATCTTTAATGACTTCATAATGTAAAAAAATTTCAAAAATCTCTGTAAAATGTCCAAAAATGCTTAAATATTTTGAAAAAATTTTAAGTTTTGCAAAAAATTTTTGACGTCCCAATTCTTTTGACCTCGAAATACTCCTGTAACAGTATCTATTTCTAATTACTATCGGAATTGTCAGATGTTAAATTCAATAATCTGAAATGCATATTGCAAAATCCGCAGTTGTCTTCTCTACATCAAGAAAAAAGTTGGAAAAATTTTGAGGATTAATTTTTACCCGTTGAAGCAAGTTTTTCTCGATCAGATTCTCAACAATATTATCCTTTATCTTTATAAAGTCGAAGAAAAAACTGAGTCTATGCTGATTGATATATGTTTCTTGATAAATATCAATAAACAAGTGAAGCATAATTCTGATTGAAGCATTTGAAATTCGGAAACCGGAGAGATTACAGAAAAACTTGTAGGATCTTGGAAAGTTGGTTTCTACAATTAGGAATTTTTTCAAAGAACTGTATCAGTCTGTGAAAACCCGATAAATTCTATCAATACTTTGTCAGCATGGTCATCGGTAACGGTCATCGTAACGCGTGACCGTGAACATTTTGCAGACCTCTAGTCGTGAGTATGTTCAAACACTGGTAATCAATCTGTTAGATGGTCTTTCCAGATATTATCGAACCTTAGTAACTGACAACTTCTTCACCACTATCTCTTTTACGAAACATTTCTTGAAACATGAATCTTATCTTATTGGGACTCTAAGAAGTAATCGTACTGGATCGAGAAAAAAAGTTCTTCAGAGAAGCTTTAGATGAGGTTGAAGCTTATGGATTCCAGAATAAAGACAGCATAAAACTGATCATATGGAAAGACAGAAAAGAAGTTCTGATGATATCCACAAGACCACCGCATTCAGCAACTACGATTGACACTCGAAAAACCAGTAGTAAGAATGAGCATATGATCGAGTCGCAAGTTCTACCAAACTACAATGATGGAAGACAAAGTATTGATTTATCTGATCAGCTGTCAGCATACTATACGTGTCTCAGACAATCAATAAAATAGTATCAAAAGATGACACTCGAAATGATTTTCAGAATGGCAGTGGTAAATAGTTATTTAGTTTTCAAGAAAAACTCTTGCACAAGCGACGCTACCATTTTGCAGTTTCACGAAAGTTTTGTGCGATGTTTGCTGTTTGGTACACCCGTGGAAAACCTCAAACCGGGTTCCAGAACGCAATTAACGCGACATTTGAAGCGTAAACTCGCTAAACACAAGCTACACGAAATAGAAGGACTTGTACAGAATATTCAAAGACGTTACCTTGGTTGCTACGAGAAAATCAGAAAACAAGATTCAAGAGAAGGGAGTAGAATGGCAGAAAAAAGAATAAAAACTTTCTGTTCTGACTGTGATAAATTCTTTTGTTCTACTTGTTTTAACGAAAAATATTTTTCAACATAATAAAATGGTTGAAGCAATAGCAACGGTGACATACATACAGGATGCATCGTCGCTGTTTGCTTACGAAACAACGGGAAAAGAACCAATTTTTTCTAATTTCTCTCGTTAGAATATAGCATGAGTCACCAGTGGCTCACATAGGGTCGAATGTGTTAAAATTGGATGGATATGAAATATGTATCTTTGAAGAGTAACACATTAACTGTCATTCAACATAATTCAAGTCCAATCGAAAATTGTATCCAAGTCAACTTCAACTAATAAAGTTCAGTAGTTTGTTCTATTTATTCATGAAACTCTTGCTTTTTTGAGATCTCTATCTGCTTACTTTTGTCACCGAAGGCAACCAAGTTGGCGAGATTTTCCAAAAGTGTAACTTTTTCGGTTAGAAATATTCTAAACTACTATTTATCGGTCCCGATTTCATAGGAAAATTCAAAAGTGTCGAATATACTCATTTCGAAAAGTTGATAAATTGTTTATGGAGCACTCATAATAAAAATCAGATTTTCTTCAGTTAAAAATCCATTTTATTGTTGAAAAATGACGATTTTGACAAGACCAAAGATTACGAGTTTGTTCTGATCGCATAACATGCCTAAAGATTTATCTCCCAGATCTCTAGTGTCAGCACGTCTGCTGCCGAAGGCACTCACGCTCTCAATATTTACTTAAAAAATAAAGTTTCTATTTACTCTATCGCATGAAGTCATGCCCCAGCTAATGTCATCGTCATAACATCTCATGGTGAGAAGGTAGAGAAGTCCGAAATTCTCTGATCAATGTTTTTACAAAGGAGTCAAAACTCTTTAGAGGAAGACATTGGACTCCACGACCCTAAAAGAAAAGATTATCCTTACAATTTTTTGATTATCATAAGTTTTTTATATAGCAAATTTGAGTTTGAAATAAACCAAAACGATTGAAAAATTTTGTATGTAAAGGATCAAACAAAATCATTTCGACTATTGTTGATATTATAATAGTCGACCCTTATTCTTACAATAATTCTTTTTCGAACCCTAATTGCTATGGAGAAGCTATTTGTGCACAAATGCACTTCTACACGTGATACTATCGCATATAAACTTCATAAATTTACATATACTTTTTAATCCTGTAAATATTAAAATTTTTTATGAAGAATTCTTCAAAAATTATAAAAATGAAACAATAAATTGTTAATCTTGCTCTGTTATTAAATGGTAGTGTGCTGACGAAGAATCTTTCAAATGCCATTCTTCAACAGGTAATTCTTCTAAATGTTGTAATACATTCCAAACAAGCTTTATCCATATTAAACCAAGTATAAAACAAATTCCTACTTCAATAAAATATGCATATGATTTAGGCAACCAATTTGCAATATATAATCCGAATGTTGAAAATAAATTCTGACCTAAAGTAGATATTGTTGCTAATAGTGTCATATATGTTCCAGCGATACGTGGTTCACTGATTCGTGCATGAAATCCAACACACGATGATATCTTTATATAGATAAAACATTCATTCAGACAAAGTAAGATGGTCAGAAAAGGATAAAAATATAATGTATGAACAATTCGTGGCGTGTAGAATATATAGATACCCAATATAAGAGAACCAATTAAATGTAGAATATATCCTCTAGAAAACCATTTTAGAGGACATCGTGTTCTATTCAAGGATAAGGGTATGATAATATGTATCATAAGTAAAGGAATATGCAGAAGAGCAAGAGTATCACGTGTTATACCATATCTATATAAATATTATATTGAGAACTAGTACATCATCGAAAAAATAGACTTACTCTAATAATATTAACTTTGTCATAAAGTAGATTGCTCCATGGCCAATATGGCAGGTGAATAAACTAAATGTTAATTGACGTACATATTGATTTTTAAATAATTCTAAAATAGCCATGTATGTTTCAAACAATGTTAAGTTCGTTTGTTTCTTCTTTGGCATATTTATATTATTCGATTGTTTGTATAAGAATGCAATAAATATCATAATAATACTAATTATGGTAAATATTAAGCCAAAAACAAAAGTAAATTGTTCAATTGAAAACAATCCTTTGGAATGATAAGGAAGAGATAAAGTTTTACGAATATATGTATTGGTAAAATTGAATGATTCGAATGTCATTAATATTGTAGAACCAATAAATCCTCCAACTGTTAATCCAATTGTTTGACAAGTTGATGACCATTGAGGATTTACAGCTGAAAATAAACAAACAGACCATCCATCAACAACAATATCTTGACTTGCTAACAAAAAACATAACAATAAAAATATAATTGTTAATTTAACAATTTTTAGATTAATCAAGAAAAATTCTAAATAGAATGAAAGAATTAAAAGAATAATTCCCATAATTAAATTAATGGGTATCAACCATATTTGATTACGACCAAATCGATATATATATACAGAATCAATTATTGGTGCCCAAAGAATTTTAAAACTGTGTGGGTATGATACCCAACTAAATGTGCCCTGTTGTTTCCATGAAGCGTTATACGAAGTTAAATATAATGGAATTGATGATGTAAGACCTCCAATAACACCTTGAAGAATATAAAGAATCATCACAACTACGATACTCCAAAAAAGAACATTTTGTTTAAATACCATCTGAAAATAGAATTTAACTTATATAAGAATAATATATCACATTTTAGTTTAGAAATGTAAAATCGACAGTTGAATACGATGTCGAGTATGGCAACAAGATTATTTCATCGATTTATTCTTATTAAAAAAGATAATTTTTCATTTTACTCAGACACTTTATATGCATTACTGCAAATTACACATGTCGTGCTGCAATCAAAGTGAACAAATACCTGGTCAAAACTAGATAAATCATCGAATTTTTTCTTGAATATTTACTTAGGTCTAATTAAAAGTTCGAAGAATATTAAATAAAGATATAAAGATTTGGAGATATTTTTAATTTTATTTTATCAAATATTGAGAATAGTTGTTATGATTATGTATACTAAGTTCGATCCTTTCGACACAAATTCTTAAGGGTTTTTTCTTCAAAAATTTTTTAGTACCTTGGATACTGCATGAATTAATCATAAGTCATATAATGCTAGCTGATTTATTGAAGATGAATCGTCAAAGACTGTTGTTCATATACACAAAATTTTAATCAAAACTTGGTTTGGTATAATCTTTAAATCAAATGGTCCTATTTTTATACATAGCGTAGATAAAGGCAAGACTGTAGGTCACAAATATTATACTGAAAATTATTGAAAGCCTTTCATTAATTAAATAGGGAAATAAATAGAGATATGAAGTTCAAAATGTACAAAATTGATTGACGATCATCGTTGACTTTATACTCATCCAATGTTATTAATTATTTGACTGCAGAAGACATCGATGTAATGTCACATTTATCATATTTGCCAGGTCTGAAAACTATGTAATTTTTGGCTAACTAATTTTATTGACTTTCGTTTAAGTGATTAGATAAATGAAATATGATTAATTCATGCGGTATCCAAGATACCTAAAAATTTTTGAAGAAAAAGACTAAAGAAAAAACTTTTAACAAGTTGTGTCAAAAGGATTGAATTTGGTATAAACAATCATGGCAACTATTCTCAATATTTGATAAAATTAAATTTAAAAATTGTTTCCAAGTCTTTATATTTTTATTTGATGTTCTTAGAACTTTTGGTTAGATCTAAGTATTATTCTCTTGTCAGAAGCTGTAATAGTGCAAAAATCAAAGGCATTCAATATTTGTTTCGTTAATTAATAGCATATTAGCCTCAAGTGTAATTGTATTGTATGATACGTCAAATGAAAAAGCATAACGATTCACACAATTTATTCTATTATATAAACTTTTTGTGATGCTGTCGTAGCAAGCTGTAGTCACCAAAAAACAACCAGGTAAAAGTCCATCAGTGATTGTTTGTTAATTAGTGACTCAATAGCATCAATCGGAATTATACTATAAGATACGTTGAAGAAAAGAGCACTTCAAACCACATGAATTCTGTTTTTCAAATAAATCTTGTGACACATTCAGATTAAAAATAAATATGTTTGATTAAAGTACGATTATACATTGGCAACAGATCCGTTGCTAACATGCTATATATGGTGATAATTTATTGATTCTAAAGAAATGTATTTGTTGCTGAATAGATATTATCACGTTCACCTAAAAAGTAGAAAAAAACACATCATTGCTCTAACAATGAAATGTAATCCATTTAATATACAAAATTAACACGCAACAAATATCTGGATCTGCCCAAAAATAATATTCCATAGCTTATTAGAAGAATACAAATAGTTAATATAACATTTTTCAAAATACAATTAATAAAATTCACCATTTTAATTCGAGAAAAAAAATCCAATACTACAAGAAAAAAAAAAAGCGTAATAATAAGAAGAAAAAAAGAAGTTATTGTCGACATCCATTGCGATTTATCTTTAATGGGTGGCTCTTACTATTATAGATGGTACTAGCATATAATCTTCATTGCTATACTTACAATCCAATGTTTATTAAACGATTAATCGATAAACTTTAAGGGTATAAGTATAACAGGTTTCAAAATAGCTAATTAAATATATTTCATCTACGAGATATTTTAAGATCTATTCAAAATAAGTAGCTCCCATTGATAACATAAACTATGAGGTTTCTCTCCTCAACGAAAACAGATACAAAGATGTGTTCTATAGATGAATGATAGATCTTGATGAGATGTATCGATAAGGTTCTGGGAGCATCACTGGAAAATGTATAGTTAAGAAGTTTCGAAATAAATGATCTCATGAATCACAATACATAGATTGATGAGACACATACCATTAAATAGAGAATGTTATCAGAAGAGAATCATCTATTAACCTTTTCACAGCAATTCGGTTTTCTGAGGAAAATAACTTCAACATATTAATTTTCATATATGTTCACGCTCTATAAATGCGCTCATTAATATTTTCAATATGTGAGAAATATCCATAATTTATAATCAGGATTTTTCCAATATAATATACTGTTTTACATCATTTTAGTCGAGATAATACTAATAAACTAAATTGACTTTCTTTAAAATTTGCAATTTACATGCTCTTCGAATCTTCAAGCTCCAAAGAACAAGTTACAAAGGAAGGTGATGATGGTGCGAATTCGCAAGTCTGAGGCGAAATAGAATCAGATCAGATGCTGAATACTCGGAGGACTATGGAATCATGGAAGAAGTACTGGAAAATTCGAAGGATCGCACGATCAATCCTATCGATTGCTATCGACATTTAATCACTGACGAGATTATTAGTCACATGGTTCGTAAAACCAATCGGTATGCAGAACAACACCTGCAAACCCAAAAGCTTCGTAAACGATCAAAAACTCTTCAATGGTAACCAAAGATTAATTAACGGATGCTCAAATTTTTGGGAATTTTTATTAAAATGGCATTAGTGCAGATGCTAGAAACAGATTACTACTGTAGAAAAAACAAATTGTCTGGATCTGAAGTCATCCAAAATGGAATTTCGAGAGATAGATTTGAATTTCTTTTCAAATTTTATCATTTTTCCACAACCAAGAAGAGCATACATACTGAAGGTTTGCGGTTCCAAAAAGAATGGAACCGAAATTTTTTTCAATGCTAACTAGTTTTATCTTTATTTTCATACTCTTATGTGGTTTCTCTCACTATGAAATTTTCTATTCATATAGAATATTGATTTGTAATCTTACTACAAATAAATAAATATTTTAATGGATACTTATACATACAGTATGAATAAACAAACGTAGTTTACTTGTTGAAGTTAATTTCACATTTTTGATTTATTCATATTTTATGAATGAAAAAATGGAATTATGGTGGTAATATGAATATTACTCTACCAAAAAACGAAATCAATAGTGCTTTTTCTCATTCTTCCACTTTTCATTTACATTATGTAAAGAAATTGCATTTGATGAAAGACTAAACATGAACAATCTCAAAAATGAAAAGTAGAAATTTCTAAAAACTCTATTATTTGATATTTTTTAGGTTATCGTAAAAGCATCAGTTCCCAGGGCAAATTTTAGGAACAAAAAATGGAACCGCTTTTTTTTCATTTTTGCCAACCGAAACCGCAGACGACTACACACTATTCAGCTTTCTTCTTTTTCTTTTTCTTATTCTTATTGTCAATGAAACAATTATCAGATGGTCCATATAATTTCAATAATATTAGATTAATGGTAAACTGTAAAGGAACCATCGTAAGCAAACTAGTTGATTTAAAAGAAACCATACGACAGCTTTATGAGTTACAAGATGTTAACTTTAACTCGTCAACGAATGAAAACATAAGATTTTTTTAAGTGAGAAAGACGGTTAACTAACAGTTTTGCTATACCGTAATTATAAGTACCGGTAGCTGACACTATGAGTCTAAGTGGAATACCATTCTTATATATCTTAGGAAGTCCATGGATTCGTGCTGATTGTGAATCAATCGGACGATGTCGTTGAAACTCTTCTTGTGTAATAAATCCAGGTTGTCTAAGAGACAACAATTTTTGATAGAGTTTATCTTCTTGTTGAATCTTTTCATCTGTTTGGTTGGTACAGAAAGTATTATTATCTTTATCTTTTGAGATATCATTCATCTTAGATATATACATGTTTCGATCCAATATAACTACTCATTTTCCTTTGTCTGGTCTTGTTATATAGATAGTTTTATCTTTTCACAAATTTTGAAGTACCTTTACCATTTTAGTTGAGTCGGTACTGTGTTGGTGTTTATTCCTGTTTGTGTTGGATCAAAATTTCTCACATGCAGAACGTAAAGTAACTTAATCTAATATATTAATGAAGAAGAGTTTCATGTTACTAATAAATCTTTCTTCATTAATTTTATTAGATGAGCACATAAAATTCAAACCATTAGTTAGAGTTCTTTTGGACAAATTTATAACGGAGCAAATAGGTAGTGAAGTTGCGTTATGTGTCGTCATGGAAGAATTTTTTAAGGATCTTAAATCATCAAGTTTAGTCCTATGACCATCATTCACGTTGTTGGAAAATTCTATTATAAGCTCATCAATTGCTTGCTCAATATGAACCATTAAGGTTGAGGAAGATTATAATCAATTAATAATTTCAAATGATTTATTAATCGACAATTATAAGATAATTATCGTTTTTCGGTTTTAATTTCTTTAAATAAGATATTACGATAACGGTCTCGAATACATTGTTGAGATCGATTATAAGTTTCTGGAATTCTAAATCTCACAAACGTAAGTAACAAGATTTTTGTTTACTTGTTTTAGGAAATATTAAATGAAGTTTTAATTTACATATCTTTAATTTTATTTGACCATATCAAAACACATTGTTTGACATCAAACACCCATATCGCTACCTTATTTTTCTGAGATAATTTGATTTATTAATGGACAAAACTTTGTTGATAAATATAATAATATTTACAGCATCTTTAAAATTTATAATTAATTTATTCAAATATAAAGTCGACGTTTCATTCAGTCAATCGGCATTATCAAGACAATGATAAAAAACTTATTAAACATATATATATATATATATATATATATACGTGTAATAAGTTATTTTATCATTGTCTTGATAATGTTGATTGACTGGACAAAACGTCGACTTTATATTTATCAACAAAGTTTTGCTCATTAATAAATAAAATTATCTAACGGTACCATTCGGTTCCTGGATCCAAAAAACCTTTGGTAAAGATTTTTAGGAAATGTTAAAGGCTATTTTTAGTGATCTAGCTGTTGCTGTTTTCTTATTGGTCAGGACAGACAAACTTTAAGCATTTTAATTGGCATATCTAAACGTCATATAACTCTTTCTTTCAGAAAAGGAAATAAAATTAAAAATATTTATACTTTCTGTAGCAGCAAGATACTATGGTGTCTTTTCGTTCATTTATATTCTAAGTTGAAATAGGCAGCTTCTTGATTATCATTTAAGACTTTTTACAGTACAATTATCATTGAATACCAAAAAAATGTCTCTAACACTTTTTCCTATCAGAAACTGCACCATCGAACCAACACTGTACATTTTTTTCCTTGATTTTCCTAAATCAGTTATATGATAATTTAATTCTTATTATTTTTGCGCTCATTTTTTCTTCTTTTAAATATTATTTAAACATCAGATGTATTGCCACAATTGTACATTTCTTTTCTATATCTTTTTGCGCCTATTCACATTTTTTTCTTATTTCATAGCCCCCTTTTCTTCGTCAATAATCGAAGGACAAGAGAAAGCAAAAAAAATATATACACAGAAAATAGTATTAAAACACACGCACACGACTACGTTTCACATGAGTTGTCTCGCATTACTTTAATAAACCAACGTTTTCTTCTTCATCAACGATTATGTACAAGGACACGCAAGAAAAAAAATCGAATAGTTAATATTATGCAGATAAAAATCGAAAAATTATATTATGCACACCAAGGACAACGTTTCAGCTGAATCATCTTGGATTACTCTAATAAGCAAACGACTTTTTTCCTATATCACCAATAATACACAACGATAGCTAGGAAAAGATTCAGATCTGATAAAATGTTCTGAAAATATGAAATAAAATTATAAAGATAAGAAAATATTTTTCATTTTTATTTTATCAAATGTTGAGAATAGTTGTCAATATTATTTTGTACAAAATTCCATTCTTTTTAACAATTTATTTTTATTTTTTTCAAATTTCTTCTCTTCAGAAAGTTTTAGATATGTTGGATACTATATGGACTAACTATATTTCATTTATATTAAAGAATTTAGCGAAATTTTGTACTTGAATGTCAATTGTATTTTAGTATTAGTAGTGATGATATATTAATTTATTTTAGATAGATTAATTATAAATAATTTGATGCTAACTAATTTATTGAAGACAGATCGTGAAAGATTATTGTTACATAGAAAGAGATTTTTACCAAAATTTTCTTTAAGATATTCTTTAAATCAAATAGTCCTGTGTATTAAATAAAGATGATATTATAGATTACAAGTATTATATTGAAAATTATCTGAAGTTTTTTTGTTAATGAAACATGGAAACAAACAGTGATAACATGTTTAAAAATTGCTTGATGATCATTGTTGACTTCATAATCATCCATTTTTATTAATTATATTAGAGAACAAAACATTAATATAATATCACATTGTTCATATTCGTCATGCTTGATAATATATAATTATTCATTCACCAGTTCTATCAAATGTAGTTTAGCTAATTAAAAAAATGAAAAATAGTTGATTCATGGTGTGTATTCAAGATATCTAAAACTTTTTTCCAAAAAGAAGTTCGAAAAAACTTTAAATAAAATGCTAAAAAGAATTGCATGTAATACAAACAATAGTGACAACTATTCTCAACATTTGATAAAATAAAACTAAAAATATCTTCAAATCTTTCGATTTTTATTTATTATTTTCAGAAATTTTGATCAAACCTATGTAAATTAAATCTTTACCATTGTGTAGATAAAGAATAAAAACGATTATTATAATATACACCAACAAATAAATTTCATATGAATTATCACGTATTATTATAATAAACAAAGATTTATTTTTGTATTTTAACAATAACAAAACAAAGGCTAGCCAAAAATCAAATCGAATCGTTATTACTATATAGATAAAGAAAAGAAAATTATTACGATATGCATCAGGTAATACATCCCACATGACTTGTCTCACATTAATGTAATAAAGAAACGTTTTTCTTTCGTATATTAACAACAATATACAAGGTAGAGATCGGCGTCTGGCTCCGAGTTTCGGCTCCGACTGCAATGGAGTCGTATTTGTTGTAAATTTTATAGTGAATCGAAAAGCTTTTTTTCATTCTGTTTGCATGAAATTTTTTTTCATAATTGAAACGTCAAATAAATAAAAAATGCCAATTTCATATGGAGACAACAAAGGATAGAAAAACACAATCATCTTCTTGTTTAATTAAATTTAAAAATTTGTCTCGTAATAAGACCTTCACAGTTATCGCAAATATATTTAATAAAAAAGAAAACTTAAAAATTCAATGAATTCTCATTTTTCTGTCTTACATTAAACATATCTATTTGTTCACTCACAATACTCTTAGATTCATATTTCATACATTATACTAAACTAAATGTAAATTCCATTATATCTCCGTAGGCGTAAATTATCGCTAATTTATCAAAAAAATTTTCGGAGTCGGAGTTGGAGTCGGAGTCAGAAAAGTGTGACTCCGCAGGCCTCTTATTTTAGAGATATGATTGGTAATAAATCAGTTATGGTTATGCTTCAGTGAATGCCAAAGAAAAAAAAAGATTTGTTTTTTCTAAATATATTTTTCTTTCCACAAACGACAGTATATATAAGAGGAACAGATTACTGCACTATCATTACATTTACCTACTTCTCAATAATCAAATCTTTATTATTCGAAATGTCTCGCATTAATATGATTGTTCTTCACATATTTGTTTTGCTCATGCTTGCCTTATTCTGCAGTGCATCAAAAGCAAGGTACGACGATGATCTTCTGATGGATGAACGTTTCAATCTTCGTAACTTCCTCGACGAATATCTTTATGAACCACAACTTCAGAAAACTTCATGGCTCATATAACCAACAATTACATTGTTCTCCATAAATGTCTCTTTCGATATGAATGAAATACTTGAAAAAAATTCTGTTTTCAATCATTTATTAACAATATAATACATAATCCAATTCTCACTTTCAAATAAATATCTCGAATTCACTTAAATAGTTGATTAGAACTTTGATTAGAATTGATCATCGATCATTTCATGGTCAATAAAAATTATCAATCGGAATATGCATTTTAGAGCGGATAAAATACTTGAATAAAGTCTTCGTTTGAATTATTCATAGTCGATGAAATCTTCGATAATATCCCACAACCCGAAAGGTAGTTTCAGAACCAATGAAATGACTGAACAGAACACTGATTTAGTTTGTTCATCTGTAATGTGATCTATCACAATATGGTAAAAGCCGAACAAACACTTGAAAATAAAAGAAATAGTTGAATAAAATATTTATTTCAGTTATACACACTTCATGTAATTTACGACAATATGATAAACTCCAAATAATTACTTTGAAATGAATGAAGTGATCAATTAACAACTTGGTTTGTATTATTCATAGTTAATTTGATCTTTAATAATATGATTAAAATTCGAATGATCACTTCGAAGTGAATGAAATGATCGAATCACATCTTAGTTTGTTTTATTCATGCTTAATTTGATCTTCAACGATGCTAGAATATTCAAGCAATCGCTTCAAAATAAATAAAGTAGTTGAATAAAACTTTGGTTTAAATTGTTCATAGTTAATATGATCTTCAGTTATACAAGGTAGTTTGAACGATCAGTTGAAAATGAATTAAATAGTGAAATAGAATCCTCTTCCAAATTGTTCATGATCAATGTGATATTCGATCATATTATAATACTCAAATGATCACTTGAAAGCGGATCAAGTAGTTGAGTAAAACTTTGGTTTGAATTGTTCATAATTGACATGATTATCGAGAATATTACAAATTAGAATCACTATTCAAATATTGAATCAAATAATTGAGTGAAATCTTGGTTTAAATTGTTCATAATTAATATAATCCAAGATAATATTACACTATACGAACGACTAATTCAAAGTAAATGAAGTAGTTAAATAAAACCTTGGTTTGAATTGTGCACGATTTATACGATCTTTGATTATACAAGATAATTTGAACAATGAATTAAAAGTAATTGAGATTGTTGAATAAAATCCTCTTTTCCATTGTTCATCTTTGATGTGACATTCGACAATATCACAAAATCTAAACGGTCATTCTAAAGTGATAATAATAGTTGAATGAAATTTTGCTTTGAGTTGTTCATAATTCTTGTACTCGTCAAAGTTATTCCAAAATTCGAACGTTAACTTAAAAATGATTGTAGTAGTTTGAATAAAACTTTGCTTTGATTGTGCATCGCTGATATTATGTTCGATAATATCACAAAATGTGAACGATAAATTAAAAGTGAATATAATAGCTGAATAAAATGATATTTTGAATTCTTCTTGATTAGTGTGATTTTTGACAGTATTATAAAATTTAAACAATTGTTTCGGAGTGATTAAAATAGTTGAATAAAACATTGTTTGGAATTTTCTAGAAATAATATCATTGTCGATAATATATAAAATCCGTTCAAGTTCTTAAAAGTGAATGCCATAATGGAACAAACTATTGGTTTAAATTGTTCTCAGTTGATATCCTTTTCAATAATAATACAAAATCCGAATAATCACTTAAAAGTGATTGTAATACTAGTACAAAACCATGGTTTGATTGTGCATAGTTAATACGATTTTTGATAATATTACAAAATCCAAATAATCACTTCTAACTGACTGGAATAGTTGAAGAATAATTTCGTTGGAATTTTTCATTAATGAAATGATCTATGACAATATATAAAATCTAAGCAATTGTTTGAAAGTAAATGAAATAGTTGAACAAACTATTCGTTTGAATTGTTCTTGGTTGATATCCTCTTCAATAATAATACAGAATCCGCATAATCACTTAAAAGTGATTGTAGTATTAGAATAAAACCTTCCTTCGATTGTGCATAATTATTACAATTTTGGATAACCTTACAAAGTTCGAATGATTATTTAAAAGTGATTGTAGTATTAGTATAAAACATTGGTTTGATTGTACATAGTTAAAATGATTTTGGATGATATTACAAAATCCGAATGATTACTTCAAACTGACTATAATAGTTGAAGAAAACTTTCGTTAGAATTTTGCATAGTTAATATGATTTTGTATAACCTTACAAAGTTCGAATGATTATTTAAAAGTGATTGTAGTATTAGTATAAAATTTTCCTTCGATTGTACATAGTTAAAATGATTTCGGATAATATTACAAAATCCGAATGATTACTTCAAACTGACTGTAATAGTTGAAGAAAACTTTCGTTAGAATTTTGCATAGTTAATATGATTTTGAATAACCTTACAAAGTTCGAATGACCCCTTAAAAGAGATTGTAGTATTAGTATAAAACTTTCCTTGTATTTTACATAGTTAATATGATTTTGGATAGCCTCACAAAGTTCGAATGATTATTTAAAAGAGTTTGTAGTATTAGTATAAAACCTTCCTTCGATTGTACATAGTTAATATAATTTTGGATAACCTTACAAAGTTCGAATGAATATTTAAAAGTGATTGTAGTATTAGTATAAAACTTTCCTTCGATTGTACATAGTTAATATAATTTTGGATAACCTTACAAAGTTCGAATGATTATTTAAAAGTGATTGTAGTATTAGTATAAAACCTTGCTTTGATTGTGCATAATTATTACAATTTTGGATAATATTAAAAAATCCGAATGATTACTTTGAAGTGACTGTAATAGTTGAAGAAAACTTTCGTTAGAATTTTGCATGAATGATATGATGTATTACGATATACAAAATCTGTGCGACCGCTTGAAAGTGAAGGAAATAGCTGAACAGACGATTGGTTTGCACTGTTCATAGACAGTGTGCTGTCCGATAGCATCACAAAATAAGAACGATCAATTGAAAGTAATTGAAATAGTTGAAGAAAACTTTCGTTGGAATTTTTCATTATTAAAATGATCTGTGACAATTCTTAAAATCCAAGTAATCGTTCGAAAGTAAATTAAATAGTTGAACAAACTATTGGTTTGAATCAATCATGGTTGGTGTGATCGTCGACAGTAGTACAAAATCCGAGCAAGCATTTCAGAAGAAGCCAAATAGTTGAACAAAACCCTCGTCGTTTAAATTGTTTGTAATAGATGTCAACTTTGAAAATATGACAAAATCCGAACAGTCACTGAAAAATGAAGGAATTAGTTGAATAAAACTTTAATATGAATTGTTCATAGCTGATAAAATCTTCAATAATATTACAATATTCGAATGATTACTTGGAAATGATTGAAGTAGTTGAAGTAAAGCCTGTTGTGAAACATTGATTTTATATGTGATCTTCGACAATGTTACAAAATCTGAATGAACAGTAAAAAGTGATTGAGATAGTTAAACAAACTATTGCTTTGAGTCGTTTATGGTTAGTGTGATCGTTGACAAAAGTACAGAATTCGAATAGCCATTTTAGAGTAAGTGAAATAGTTGAATAAAACTTTCGTTTTGATTTCGAAGTTTTCAATGATCAAGTGAGTTACTTTCCCATTACTAAACACTATCATTTGTTCACAAGGTAACATATTCTGTGAATAATGTTATAATGGCAAGAATCACATTGATAGATCAATAATAAGAACTATTCTAAAACTTAATCAATACTAAATTTTTTCTTTTTATTTCATCGTCATGTCTATTCTCATTTTTAATTCACCATTTTAGCTGTATATTTTATTGTCAATTCATTTTATAGTTTTATTCTTAAATGCAAATTTGTTTATTTATCATGCGTAGTGTATACTAACGAAGTTTATCTTAAGTAAAAATCTTATACAAAAGTTAATGTTGTGCTTATGCATCGAATTAGTAATTTGATTTCAACATGTTCTTCTTCATAAAAATATTATTTTGAAATATAGACGACTATTGAATTACTATAAATAACACAGTGTAAATGACGATTTAAATAGATCTAATACCATCTACTTATTTCTTTGTAATATATTAATATCATTGAAATTGATGTACAATAAGAAGAAAAAATATTAATGAAAGATCATAGACAAAAATCATCATTATTGCGATCTTGTTTTATTATATTTCATTAGAACAAACGAGGTCACGTCACAATTACCAATCATTAATACAAAAGCTGTCAGTCGGCGATAGTAATATGAAAGTGTGTAGTTGTTAGAAAACGATAAGGAGAGAAATGTAGAGATTAATTGAAAGAGGATGTCGCACTGTTTTCAAGATTTTGAAACTTTCATTGGATTTCATAATTTATTTTTTATTAAACATAATTATAAGCAGCAAGAATACCGATTATTGGAGGCGAGCCAAACATAAAAGTGAAAGAAATGTTAGTCATTTCATATAGAAGCTACAAACCAATCAGATCGATATCCTTATTTTACCCTCATCTAGCCATTTTTCTCTCTCGTACGATTAACAGGTAAAACATAAAACGATTGTCTGCACCGTATGAAAGAAAACACGAATTAAGAGAAAACATGGACACCATTATATAGATACATACAATCGTGTAATGGCGATTGGATTTCGCATGAAAAATGGCCACAAAAAGAAAAATGAATTTTTGAAAAATATAATTTTCTGTTATTCTATGTATTTTTATTGCATTGTTCTCAAATCTGAGACTGATTATATTAAATTTAAATGTTTTAATTGTTACATGACCTCATCAAATTCATTTATCAAAATATTTGTTTAGTGATAATTTCAAGCTATCATATGAGATAACTCGAATCTTCCTGCTTCTAAAATAAAACAATGAAACAGCTCGATTTGACTTCCTTAACATATGTTAACATGCAATGGATTGAGTTATCTTATAGGATAATTTGGACAACTAACTTAACAAATATTTCATCAAAAAAATTGAGTTATCCTATAAAATAAGTCGATCGTTTTGATTGGAATGTTTGTATAGTTGGTATTTGGACTTATCTTCTGAGACAAACCGACTTATCCCATAGGAGGATTATTCATTTCTCTTGATGAAGTATTTGCTAAGCTAGTTGTCTGAATTACCATTTGAGACAAGTCAAGTTATCTCATGTGACAATTCGAACAGTTAGCTAAACAAATATCTGAATCAAAAACCAAGTTACTATATAGGATACGATGACTTGTCTTGTCAAAGAAGCCGAACGGTCTACTGAACAGATATGCCAATAAAATAGAAGGATGGGACTTTACTTTTACTCTACTAGTAAATAGTAAATAAAATATAGACTATTCTCTTTTGTAAAATAAATACCAAATCACTTTTTAACTTGATTTCATCATATAAATACTAATCCTGCTCATCGAATTTAGATAATCGATCACTATACATTGGGTGTACCCTTGAATTAGAGATCTGCGGTTCAAAAAAATTGGAACCGGTACTATTTTCTAAATGCTAACTAGTATCATCTTTACTTTCATACTCTTATGTGGTTTCTCTCACTATGAAATTTTCTATTCATATAAAATATTGATTTGCAATCTTATACTACAAACAAAGAAATATTTTAATGGATACTTATACATGCAGTTTGAATAAACAAACGTAGTTTACTTATTGAAGTTAATTTCATATTTTTGATTTATTCATATTTTATGAATGAAAAAATGGAATTATGGTGGTAATATGAATATTACTCTATCAAAAAACGAAATCAATAGTGCTTTTTCTCATTCTTCCACTTTTCATTTACATTATGTGTAGAAATTGCATTTGATGAAAGACTAAACATGAACAATCTCAAAAATGAAAAGTAGAAATTTCTAAAAAATCTATTATTTGATATTTTTTAGGTTATCGTAAAAACATCGGTTCTCAGAGTAGATTTTAGGAACCGAAAATGAAGTCGCTTTTTTTTTCATTTTTACTAACCGGAACCGCACACCACTATACATCAGTCAGCTTTCTTCTTTTTCTTTTCCCTATTCTTATTCTTATTGTCAATGAAACAATCATCAGGTGGTCCATGTAATTTCAATAATATTAGATTAATGGTAAACTATAAAAGAACCATCGTAAACAAACTATTTATTAGTCCATTTGACAATACATGAAGAACATCGCCCACCATGACTTGCTTCGCTGGAACATAGACACAGGTGCCATCTTGTCTCACGATGAGTAGAAGATGCAATTCTGTATGACTGATGTTATTGCCAGAGGCCGTGACAATTGTGTAAAAGAGAGCTAAAGAAAAGAAGATAACGAACCTTGCTACTCACTGATGTGAATAACACTCACTATACAAGGATTGATTCTGATCGACCATCATCATCGTTTGGGTAGTGATGACATTGGATCCATCAACTGTAATAAGTTCGTCGCCTGATCGTAATTGTCCAACAGGTATTTTGGTTCCATTGACTAGAGTGACTAAGGTGTCACGAGCAAAACAGTCGGACAATGAGGATAAAGCTGATGCAGAGGCAGATGAACTTAAGATACATTAATTTTTATAGTGATAATGGAGACTTTTCCCTAACAATGGAGGAGGGGAGGCGTGTATTGTAAGTTAAATTCATTGACCATATTCGGGTGAAATTAACACTCACTGAGAAACTAATAAATTCAAAATATGAGCTGCTGTTAGCGTGCCTGGACAGAGATCCATGAATATCAATGTATATGAAGTTTAGGTATAAAAATGAAAGAGGAAAGGTTTTCTCCACCATTATAAGAACAAAACATAGTATTGTTCGGGCCAATCTTAGGGTTATCAAGGATCCTCTTTCATATGGCCTGAATAACTTTATGTTTTGTCCTTATAATAGTTGAGCTAGGTTTTGTAGCTGTTGATAGAAAATGTCGTTTACATGAGTGGCAGGAAAAACTTACTTTACTATTATAAGGATAAAACATGATGTTGTCCGGGCCATATGAAAGAGAATCTCTAGAAACCTCATAATTAGTCCGAACAGCACTATTTTTTATTCTTTTAATAGTGGAGAAAACGTTTCCTGATTCATTTTTATACCTAAACTTCATATACATTGATATTCATGGATCTCTGTCTAGGCACGCTAACAGCAGCTCATATTTTGAGTTTATTAGTTTCTCAGTGAGAGTGTTTATTTGATCCGAATATGCTCAATCAATTTAACTTACAATACACATCCCTCCATTGTTAGTGATATATCCTTGAAATTTATCGATATATGTACCTACTTGTTTACCTGTTTATCTGCCTAGATAGAAAAATATTATATACTAGCGGAGATACCCGATGAAAATAGAATATGGTTAGAGTTTTGCATCTTCCATCCGAGTTTTTCCGTTGTACATAACGCGTCTTCTATTGGACTGTTCTCCGCTGGCTGAGCCATCTGCGATAGAAATTTTCCCGTCACCCCTAAAACCTCTATGGCAGAACGTTTACTAGTATGCGTTATGCATCTTTAACAGGATTGTTCCTGCTCTGCGTTAGGTATTCGCCATAGAACTCTTCTCGCCGTGCGTGATACCTCTTTCATAGGACTTTTTTCATCGTACCTGGAATCGAAGCTACAGAGCTTTTCCCGCAGTGCGTGGGATACCTTTCACAGAGCTTTTCCCGCCGTGCGTAGGGTATTTTTCACTGAGCATTTCCCACCGTGCTTAAGGCAACTTCAGTGGGACTCTTCTCATCGGGCTCAAGCTGACATCCTCACTCGCATCCACTTTGGACACGATCACTCTCAAATTTGCATTGAACTGCGTCATTTGATTAGAAAGTGAATAAAATGACAGTCTCTTACGACTTGGATGAAGTTTCACGCACGCCTTTCTTTCTCACCCCGAATCACTCAGCCGACTTTCATTAGCACACTGAAGGAACTGATGCGGATAGTTCCGTGACGCTATCTCTCACAATGACTAAATATATAGCGAACATATTCATGAGAATCTCGATCTGTATTGATCGCGACGAAATTTCACCCAGCCTCTTTCACGTACTCCGTTTGGTGGTTTCCACCTCAAGATGACTTTCCTTAGAAGCTACGGAAGTAGTGTGAAAACTTTTGTGACGCCAGCTATCACACGAACTGACTGCATAGCGAACAGACAAACATTCTCCTTTAAATATATAGATTCGTACTCGTTGTGAGTCAAGAAAAACAACAAATACGTTGTTTCTGTGAGTCATAGAAAACTAATGGATACATTATGGTTGTGAATCAAGGAAACACTTGTATACGTTTTTTTTCTCTTATAACCTATTAGAAACCTTCGATTTTCACATTTAGACAAAAGAACCATCGATACAAAATGATTAGTCTTAGAATCATAACAAATTCGCTAAATTTCTGAAAAATTCATGCAAATCTCATTGATATATGACATAGCTGAAATTTCATCCAAACACCCTCATCCTACTTCTACTAATGGTAACAGCACTCTATCAACCCACAGCTGGACTCAGAAAAGCATCGAAGAAAGTTTGGTAGCGTTACTTAAGCAAATACTATGTGGGCGAGATTTCACCCACACACCCCAAACTCACACCCTCGGTGGGTAACCGCGCTAAGACCTTCCTCCGGGCCTGGGGATGCGCCATGGACAGTTTGGTGATCGTAGCTTTTACAGGGACGGAATGCATAGGGAACAAACAGACAGACAGACATTCTTTTATATATATATAGATTCACTCGATCATTGTTATTGATTCGTATAAGGATAATCCACTTTCTCGGAAAAAAATTTTCTTTTTCTACTAATACCGATTAGTTATTTTCTTTGACTCTCATGATATTTGCTAGGAACTAGTCATGTGTCTTGACAGAAAAAGTTAGCAGAACAAAAGTGATTCTATATATTTCAGAAGCAGGGTATGAGAGTAGAGAATCTCTCCTATAATAATAATTTTGTCTATTCTTGTAGCTCGTCATCTACTCGATGTATCATGTTTGTTATCAGCGCACCACTTTCATCGACTAGTAGAGAACAATAACCTGCTCACTTTTATCTGTATATAAAAAGTAAAGATACAAGGCTTTCACACTCACACACAAAGATATTTATCCTAAGAAGCAAGAATGTATTACGTCGTTTTCTGGTTGTTGTTACTGACGATATCGCCTTCTCCGGTCGAATCCTTAAATTGCAATATTTGTCCAGGACCCTTTCGATTAAATTATACTGTAGCAGGTGATACGATTCCTGAATTTAATGATTGTATTCCGAATCAGGCAGCACAATGCACGATTACAGTCACTTGGACTCCGAATCCGATTGCGACTGTCATTGCACTAGGCTACGAACACGAGTTGAATGATAATTCTTTTCATGACGTCATCTCACTTACTTCCCATTTGGAATTGGGGACTTTTGACCAAACAGTGAGAAAAATGCAGCGTATTCTTATATATAAATGCACAACATCGGATGGATGTAATAATCATACGATTTTAGAACGCATACTCAAATCATTGGAATTTACAGACACATTTCTTGAAGAATTCTCTTCGTTAATTCAATATATTCCATCGTTCAATGAAGCATCGGCCGCTACTTGTTTGAACTTCACAAATTCCACTGAGGACTGTACTTCGTCAGAACTGATGTATTGCCATCGATGCCATATTATTTCTGTGGTGGGATCACCATTGACATCTGATCGAATTTGTGCATCTTGCCCGTTGAACACAGATCTACCTTATTTGAATTTTCTGAAGCGTGAATCAGTTTTTGTATTGAACAATCGATCCCAACTTTTCGATCGTATTGAACTCGATTGTCAAGTAGACGGTTGCAATTCAATCGCCAATATCGAAAAAATTCGTCGTTCAAGCACATTGAAATTTCATTTTAATAAGTTTTTTGGCACATCATCGGCAAGTTTTAATTCATTGTGCATGTCTACTCTGCTTATCACAGTTTTTCTATCGTTGGTTAACACAAAATCTACTGAACATTTTCACTTCTAATTATGATACGATTACATGTTTTTAAAATTGATTCATGATTGAAATAAAGAGTAATAAAATGATAGATAGCATTCGGTGATGTCATTGAGTATCAAAATATTCTTCGTCAATCATAGTTTTCATTCACTCATTATCTTCTATGGAGACATGTTGCGATATTAATACTATCAGGCATCAGATGTTTATTTTAAGATTTTAATTTATCTAGCATACTGTAAATAGATAAAATCTCACAATGGAAGGGTGTGACCTGTTGAGCGAAAACCTTAGACATATTTGGGTCAAAAGAAAGCTTTCAACGAGAAACTAACAAATTTAAAATATGAGCTGCCTATGGCGTACCTGGACAGAGATATTCAATTTTTAAGTTATGTATTAGTAGGGTATGAGAGCATGATAATAGATGAACTAGTCACATCAATCGTTCAATTTAATTGTCAGATTTTTCGAAAACGAGTTTTCAAAATCTAGGTGAGTTTTATTAACAGTATCAAGACCTCTCCAGAGACAAATTCCGAAGTTTAACAGTACCGGATTCCAAAAAACTAATATTACGTTTGAATAATATTCATTCATAAGGTATTCAACGATACAAATGCATTAATGCTTGACTTCATAATTTATTATATATTCGTTTGCGATTGGTATTCGTACATATGAATCATGTGCGCATTCGAAATAACACTTTTTCTTATTTTACACCACAATTAACACTTGAAACGATTAGCCTTGTCGATGAAAAAGATGAATTTGGGGAACATAGCGAAACATCTTCTCTATTTAACACAAATGGAATTTTCCTTTGAAGATTCAATAACAAATGCTGATGAAATTTTTGCTTCACAACAGTTATTCGAAATTTTAAAAACATTTAAAGCTGGTTGCTTTAATGAACTACATACTTATCAAAGTCTCGATTTTCCCGATGAATATGATGAAGTTACGGACGAAGAAGACAGTGCTGATGAAAAAGAATCAACCGATGAAGAAGAAAATATTGATGATTATGATGAAAATCAATACCTGGACATTCAGAATAGTTTTGCATTAGAAGAGATGGAAAATATAGTGGAATGGGTTGATCAACATCCAACATATAAATTTGCATCTATTAAGCATAGGTTTCGAAAAGTCAAATACATGCATTATATTACAAGATTTAGAGAATATATTAAAACAAATGGCACAAGATTAGAAAAAGTAAAAAAAATCAAACAATTTATGTCGAATGAATTTTATATCAAAAGAGCAATTGAAAAAGAAGCAATTCATGATAGTGATCTGGAACTTTTTGCAATTCAAAAAGCAAGAGAACTAGATTGGGATAATTTCAAAGCAAGTGATTCATTTATCAAGCTGTTCAAGAAAGAATATCGAATTTCGTCAAGAAGATACAACAAACTTATTACTCAAGTTTCTTCAACCAGAAATATTTGTAGTTTACAAGGTACGTCAAATTTTTACTTTCGATTTCAATTTATGTTCTAATGTGATATATATGTGTGTGTATTTAGATGCTTACGACTGGATCGAAAATCAAAGATCTTTAATTTTAAATTTCTCTCCTCATCAAATTTTAAACAGTGACCATTGTTCATTTCAACAAGAATATATATCTCCAGAACTCTTTCTTTTACTAGTGAAAGAACAACCGAAGTTGCTGTTAAAAGGAAGAATAATATAACACATTCTTACACCGTGCAGCCTATTACATCAGGTGATGGTCAGTTATTGGATAAATTCTTTCTTATTCTCCAAGAAAAAGAAAACGAATTCGGTACAAGAGTACGGAAGGATTTAATCATACCACCAAATGTTGTCGTACGAGCTTCAAAATCTGGAAAAAGTAGTGATGAAAAACATCGCACATTTTTAAATGAAGTTCTACGTCCTTTGATTGGGAAAAAATTCCTTCTTTTCCTTGATTGTTGGACAACTCAAGCTGATCTAAAAAAATTTAGAGCAGTATTTCCACATCAAGACAGTCAATTATTGATTTTCCCTAAAGGATCAACTGTTTATATTCAACCACAAGATCTGTCCTTATTTCGTTCATGGCGATTTATTCATGAAAAAATCGAGCATTATGTTCATATCAATCGAACAGAAATGAACTTAAACAATCGTCAGTATTTCATAAATATGCATTCTATCATTCACAATCAATTATCTGCTCCACAATTTAAAAATCTCATCAAATCTGGATTTGTGCAAGCGAAGATACTTAATGGAACAATTAATGAAATTAACAAACCAAAGCACGTTTGCTTTAAATTCTATGACCTTTATTGTTCTGTTATTAATTGTGAAGAACGAACTCTTCTCGTTTGCGCCTGGTGCAAAAAGCACCTTTGTTATTATCATTTGATTGAAGACCTTCATCTCCATGTGCAGTACATCTTTTGAAATATTATTTTATATAGTTTATAAATTTTACGTAAAATAAAGCCAAGAGTATCGATGAATGTCCGATTTCTATGTATAATAAATAATATATTTCCTACTTGGCACTATTAGACCTCAGAAGAAGTTGTCTCTAGAGAGGTCTTGATACTGTTAATAAAACTCACCTAGATTTTGAAAACTCGTTTTCGAAAACTCTGACAATTAAATTGAACGATTGATGTGACTAGTTCATCTATTATCATGCTCTCATACCCTACTAATACATAACTTAAAAATTGAATATCTCTATCCAGGTACGCCATAGGCAGCTCATATTTTAAATTTGTTAGTTTCTCGTTGAAAGCTTTCTTTTGACCCAAATATGTCTAAGGTTTTCGCTCAACAGGTCATACCCTTCCATTGTAAGATTAATCGCTTTTTATCGAGGATTCTTTGGTTTAAATTTGAACATCGGATGTTTCTAATCTACATATATAAAGGAGAAAGTTTGTCTGCCTGTCTATTTTTTATACATTTGGACACTGCACGAGTTGGAGGTACCAAAGTTTTCATGGCATACTCTTAGGTCCCGAAGAAAGTCAAAAGGGATCAGGATGACTGGCGAGAGGATTGGGCTGAAATTTCACCGCAGGTTATGATACATTACAATTTTCCTCAGTTTTTCAAAAACTTCAGGACATATGCTGCCATTGTTAGAATATCCACCTGTTAGTGTCAGTTTTTTGCACTGAGTATTGGTATATAATACGGAAATACGCATGAGTTAAGAGAAAGACTGCTACGCCCCCACACTATTTGCTGGATTATCCGATTTAAAAATGAATATAGGTGTATGCACGGCGAGATATGTAGTACTAATAGATGAAAATGTCTTAATCAAGCCTTCTATACATCTTCTGTCGTTTTCTGACATGATAAGTTTCCAGTATGGAGATTTCCCGAGCAACGCCGGGTACTACCGCTAGTACATGTATATATACAGAACGGAAAAAAATATCGCCGGATGATCTTTATATAGAGCTATTTTCTCTGGAAAAGTTTTGTTGGGGACTTGGGAGTATATATTCAGGAAAGCCATATATCAATACTCAGTTTTTCATGCTCTTTCGAATGGTAGATTTTTTACTAAGTGAACACGACATAAAAGATTTCGACTTAGTTAATATGACAGAATAAAAATATTGAATAGTGCAAATAAATGTTTGTATAATTACTATTTTTTCATCGGTATTCTCAGTATGAGAAAAAAATATAAAGGAAACAAACGTATTCTACAGTATTTCATTCATAAGCAAAAAAACAGCGAAATATATAATTTTTCGTTTCACTTACTGTACGTTTTCTCCAATGAGTAACCTCTAATTAAGACATGCTTTGTTTGTAATTTAATGGTCTAAGTCATGTCACGAATTTCGATTAAACGACAAAAAAAGTTAGAGTTATTCCAGTCATTTATTAGCGCACATTTATTGATATTGATTCAAGTTAATCGAAGAAGATGTATACATCAGAATCAGAACAAGAAAATATTGATTAGAGTAAAACCAATCAAGGAATTGTAAGAAACATGGAACTAATATCAATAGATGACGTTACAATATGAGGAAAAACGAAGATAATCGTTGGATATTCTCAGTACAATCATCCAGTATGAGGAAGAATATTAGCAATGTCGATTAAAAAGTAAGATTAATTGTTGAATTAGAAAAAATAGAGTCTATCAATTATATCTAAACGTGAAACATCTAAATAAAAAGGAGATCATTTTATTCGAATACAGAAATATTATACAATGTTTTTTCAACATTCACAAATACGCATTTCTAACAATCAAACACAGATGATGATTAAGAATAATTCTACTATTTTTATCGTAATATCTTTGTCAATTAAGCTTTTTCCTATTCGATTCCCTACACTGAAAGGATAGGATCTAGAAAACTAAATTCATCTGCGCCTTAGCACTACTAAAATAACTATAGTTACTATGATAGAAATGATGATTTAACGATTATGAATATGATTGCCGCAATGATGAAGTATTAGCAAAGTTTCTCTGATAATTATAGAACAAAACGTTTATGCATTAAGAAAAATTCGTTTGTTATTATTGATTTAATGAAAACAAATGCTATAGAAATCTAATTTTTTTTATTAAAGTGCGAATACATAAACCAAAATATTCAAACTATGTTTAATTATTATATGAAACAGAACTAGCAATATATGGATGGAAAAAAATACAATGTCAGAATGACAACGATTGAAATCTATAATGCACATCCATTAACAAATAGAACTATACATATTTATACAATTCTTCACTCCAGGGATAAATGAATCAATTTTCGATAAATGCTATACCTTTTAGTATACTAGAGTGTAAATTGCAATTACTATATTTTGATAGTCATTTATATTGAAATCTCATGATATGTAAATTGTTTGTAAGAATTTATTAATACCTTTTTGCTATACTTTTATTATTTATTGTACCCATATCTCAAAATTAAGTCTAAACTTCTTTTTTTTTAAGCCTATATGCAAGTACAAGTAAAATACCTTTGCTTGCAGCCCTTACACTCGTCCTAGCTCTGCTCAAGGCTAAAAATTACGACTATTTCAGTGATTATATTGTGAACTAAAAAATTTTATTTTTGCATATACGAAGTTACAACTAGCAACTTAAAAGTGATTATAAGGGGAAACATATAAATGTGAGAAAAAATTTTAGTATGATAAAAGTATGATTTATGCGTAAAACTATTTCACTAAAAGATTGACACTCATCATAGTGTACCTGAATGCATGGTTTTCAAGGAACAAAACTTTCATAAAGATTTCATGAATGCAATACGCAGTGAGCTGTACGAATATTTCGGACAACTTGATACATAGAGTATACTAACAAACGTGAACTACATACGAGAGAACACTTAGAATCAGTTTAGCAATAGATTTCTTCGAACTCTTCATGAGAGTTGCTTTCGAAAATACGTTCAATAGATAGCTTAGAGCTTTTAATCATTAACACATTACTTTTTCACAATTATCCACTTCGGTTAGACGCCTAATCAAGAGCTTTCCAAGGAGAGCTCACATTAACAGGAAAAAAAATTTTACTTTGTACAAGGATTTTTATCTGTATTGCTTCCAAATGACTTAGAAATGAATGGTAGATTATAACCACCACAACACTAGTCATTTTGATGTTATCCATCTAAACATCAAACGCAGAATATACGTGTTCAACCACAGTTTTGCTCTAGACCACATTCAGATGCGGTTAGAAATCGTTAAGGATTATGTCAATGTGCGCTTTAGATAAAATCGCGCCTAGGTACAAAAGATGTTTCATTGGGGACACGTTTTCAAATGGGATCAAGGCTGAAAGCGGTTTAAAACTTTTCCTGTTAGTGTGTGCTCTTCTTGGAAAGTTCTTGGTTACAAGTCTAACCGAAGCAGATAATTGTGAGAAAGTAATGTGGTGATGATTAAAAGCTCTGAGCTATCTATTGAACGTATTTTTGAAAGCGAATCTCATGAAGAGTTCGAAGAAATCTACTGTTAAACTAATTCTGTCTATTCTTTTGTATGATATCTACTTACGGCTGAGATTTCTTTCCGTTGTATATCACAGAGTAACTATAAATCATTTCATACTCGTTCAAATCGTGATTGACCACGAGTCCGATACTTTCAATTATTTCATTTCTCGAAACGGTAAAATATTCACTGAAACTCAATACTGTGCTAAAATGAAACTTTGCGCTCTTAGGTAACGCTTTGGATGTATATTTATCTTTTTGATAACAGCAAAAGCAGTAGTAAACACAAAACAAATTGAAGTCAACAACTACAGACGTTATTGCGCGTTATATCAATATAAATGGACTTTGTAATCATCTCTTCCGAATCGACATCTGAGGATCCTTCTGAAAACGAAAGATCGATCTCATCTAAATCCTCAACTCTCAAATGTGTAGCTGAAAAGATGGAAATAGCAGCTAGTAAAGTTGCTAAAGAACGTAACTTGGATGCATCCATAGTGCTTGAACATTTACCTCCCATTGATATTTGTGTTTTCGGTCGATCAGGTATAGGTAAATCAACATTGATCAAAGCAATCACTAATATAGATATTCCATCATCGGCTCAAGTTGATCATGTCACACAAGAGTTAACTGAAGCAATAACTTGTATAGAAGGATTAATATTTCGTTTTTGGGATACAAAAGGAATTGACAGTTGGCAAGATATCGATAGTATTGATTATATGTTTAATGAAATGAGCGAACAAAAAGTACAACCTCTTTTCGTTATTTATTGTGCTGCGGCAAATGGACGTGTCGATAGTGATATTGTTGCTGGATTTCTAACATGTTTTCGAGAAGCAAACATCCTGATTTGCTATGTAATTACAAATATCTATGCAGCAAGTGACAGTCAACTGGAAGAGCAGATAAAAGGTGGAGAAAAGATTATGAATCATGTTTTTGGAACGACTCCACAAGTAACAGGAGAACTGTGTTACCAATACAAAAATACATTGGCAACTAACGATGTATTTGCTGGCCGAAATCATGGAATTCTTATCGGCGTAAATTCTTGCGATTTTCGTAGTAGATTGGGAGAAAGGCCTTGTTTCAATGTATATGAATTAATGGATTTTTTACCTGGAAATTTAAATGATGAAGATTTTACTAAATTTGTAATCCTAACAATGGCAAATCGACAGTTTTGGTCTAGAGTGAGAGATGCATTTCGCACACGTGTTCTACGAGTCTCCGATACATTAAACAATTGGAGAATAAAAACAACTTCATTTTTTCAATGGTTATTCAAACGCGATTGATAGAAATAGAATCATCATCTATTGATGTCATTTTACTATTTTCTTGTCTTTTTTGACAAAACATTTCTATAATAAAGAAGTATCTAAATACAACTAATGTTCACAATGATTCCATAGATGTCATAATACCATTACACTGAATATCGAGACCTACATTAGTGTTCAAAAAAACTTGCACATCTTGTTATGCAAATACATTCTTATGTATATGTCACTCCCAAGCAGTTTCGCATAGTGGTTGATAGCCTATGACGAGTAGTATTAAACTCTATATTTCAATATTTTATTCGTTTGCCTTTAGAAATAATAAGAGATAAACATCTTTTTTTCATAGACATCACACAATTTACTACAACATTAGTGTCAGTATTTTTGAATTCTTCAGCTAAAAAAAGCTCGAGTTCATCAGTATTTTTGGGTTCTCTTTTTTGCAGACGTACTGTTCATATAGATACTGATGAATGATACATTGTAGATAATTCTTCCTTGATTCATTTAATGGTTATTTCATTGTTACGTCGAATATATTGAACAATAGCACTTTTTTGTATTCCACTAAGGACATGTGATCGACCATTTCCACCTCGGTGTTTAAGTGAATTTGTTGGTTTTAATTTATTAATATTGTAATAGATAGTCATCAGTGGGATATTTGTTTTACGAAAAATAACAGGAGCAGATCGAATGCCTTTATTCCAATAATGTAGTATTGATATATGATGATTTTTTAAATCACTAGGTGCCCATGGAAAAAAAAATTTGAGAAAACCGCGGTTTTGCTCAGAAGCACCGCGGTGCCATTCGAATCACCGCAGTAATCCGCGGTTTTTTATGAACGCGGTATGAAAAATCGCGGTGCGCTCGAACATAACCGCGGTTTCGGTTACCGCGGTTATTAGCAGTATTTAAAACCGCTATGTGTTCGGTGGATAACCGCGGTTTGGGATACTGCGGTTATTAGCGGTTTTCAAAACCGTGATGTGTTCATTAGATGACGGCGGTTTCATTTACCGCGGTTATTAGCGGTTTTCAATACCGCGGTGTACTCGTTGAATGACCGCGGTTTCATATAACGCGGTTATTAGCGGTTTTCAAAACCGCGATGTGTTCATTAGATGACCGCGGTTTCACATACCGCGGTTATTAGCAGTTTTCAATATCGCGATGTGTTCGTTGAGTGACCGCGGTTTGAAATACCGATGTTACTAGCGGTTTTGAAAACCGCGATGTGTTCGTTGAATAACCGCGGTGTAAGATACCGCGATTCTTAACGGTTTCAAATGCCTCAGAGTACTTCATGAATAATCATGGTCTGAGATACCCTGAGTTATAAGTCAGATAGATAGATAATTAAATACCAAAAGTAGTAAGAGACGATATTATTAGTTAATTAATTAAATATTTATTATATTGGTTTTCTTCCTTAAAAGTAGATGTATACACATTTATTTATTTAGTAACGTTTCGTCAACAGTGGTAATTCCATCAGACTATTTTTTGATGTCAATGCTCCGAACAAAATTATACAAAACATTTAAATTTTTTGACTCTATTGCTAGTGGAACGAACGAAAGAGTAATAAAAACAAAATATTTGTTCAACATCATCGCCTTGTTCATTCCACTATGCATGGAACAAAATTTAAGATAAAACCGCCGCTTACCGCCGTGTTTCTAAACTCACCGCGATTTCTTGATGGCAGATCATGGTATACCATAGCACACTGCGATTTCTTCTGATTTTTTGAACCGAGTTAATTAAAAAACGCAGCAATTGCGATCGTGACCGTGGTATTATATATATCGTTTGGATGCTGTTCCAAGAACAGTTGTTTTATATATATATGTATCGATTAAATGTGGTTATATAATCCGCGACAGATCAGTTCGTAATTGCGGTATTAGATGCTGCAGATTAAGGAACTTTATATCACCGCGAATTCGATAGCAATTGGGCATCTTGTACCGCGGTTCCAGATAACGCGATTTTCAGCGTTTTCGAAATATCGCGGTGCGATCACTGATAACCGCGGTTCCAGTTACCGCGACTTACAGCGGTTTTAAAGTATCGCGGTACAGTCACCTGGAAACGCGGTGTCTTAAGTAACATGAAATGTGTAAGGACAAAGAGGATATTGTGCCCCAGTTTTTCAAAAATATTCCCAGTAGTTCTACGAGAAAATTTTTGAGAAACCGCGGTTTTTCTCAGAAGCACCGCGGTTTTCGGTGAGCGCGGTGCGATCATAGATAACTGCGGTGTCAGATACCGTGATTTTTCAGCGGTTCTAAGATATCGCGGTGAACTTATTGCGTAACAGCGGTGTGAGATATAGTGGTTCTTAACGGTTTTTAGTACCGCGGCTCCAAACATCACGATTTTGAGCCGCTTTCAGCGAAGAGGTAATATGTAGTTGACTTGATAATTAGACAACTACTCAGATAAATAAATACACAGATAGATAGTTAGAGAAATAAGCTTTAAGTTAGATTGAAAGTTAGACAGCTAGAGAGATAGATAGTTAGATAGGTGGACAGTTAGTTAGTTAAATAGATAGTTAGGTAGTTAGATAGATAGATAGGGAGATAGCGAGATAGATAGTTAGATAGATAGACAGTTAGTTAAATAGATAGTTAGATAGTTAGTTACATAGATAGTTATTTAGATAGTTAGATAGTTCGATAGATAGTTAGGCCAATAGGTAAAGGAGTCGGTAGTTAAGTACATGCACATAAATAGATCGATGAAAGTAAGTATCGGTTTCTCAAAACCACCGAATACTGCGTCAAAAAAGAGCCGCGGTTTTCAAAACCGCGGAAATCAGACCGTTTATGAGGTTTCTCAAAACCGTTGAATACCGCGTCAAAAGAAAACCGCGGTTTTTAACGGTTTTCAAAACCGCGGGAATCAGACCATTTATGAGGTTTCACAAAACCGCTGAATACCGCGTTAAAAAAATACCGCGGTTTTTAACGGTTTTGAAATACCGCATAAACGGTCTGATTCCCGCTGACATGAAAAACCGCTTAAAACCGCGGTTTCATATACCGCCAACCACCGCGGTTTTCTGATAAAATTTTTTCCATGGGTGACATCATGATTAAATGTGTATGTACAGAAAAGAAAAGAAAGCACACTTCTGTATGGTCAACGTGTTATATAGCTAACGTATATATATCCTTGGAAAAATGAATTTCGTAATTGCTTTCTAACGACAAGAAAATTGTTATACAAAAAATTTAATTTTGTGCAATTTTTTTTGAACACTAATGTACATGTCAAAATGCTCTACAGAATAACGCAACAGGATATCTTCAGTTTCACACGACATATTTCACAACAAGGAGTAATAACTTCATTACCTATAATTGAACTACAGAACCTTAAAGTTGAAGAATTTGGGGGTAACGATTTTGTGATACAACGCTTCAGCAATAGTATTTACGAAAATGTATTTCTATAAGCTAACAGTGTGTGGAAATTCAGATCAGATACCTTGTTCGGACAGCATCTCACAAAGTGAGGGTGTCTAGGAAGCTATACATAGCGAATAGCTCACAATAAGGATGCCACTACACACTATCCACAGCGTATTCTTCTAAGTAAGGGTGCCGCTGCATACTGTCCAAAGAGCATTCCCGTAAGTGAGGGTACCACGGAATCTTGAATACAAGGCTGATCGCTTGAGTCAAAATTAAGGCGCTTAAGACCAAATCGTTTTTTGGCTAACAAATGAATAATGTCCAAATTATTTTGTGAAAAATATCTTTAAAACCAGAAAGAAACCGATACTACTTAAAATAAATATATTAATTTATGATCAATAGACGAATGCAGTAAATGATTTCATTGATCGAAGATAATATTATCATTGTTTTTGTGCTAATATAAGTTTTGGTGATTTCGTAGAATGATTTTTTTTCCTTCTCTGTTATTTTAGAACAATTTTAGTTTTCTATGTAAAATAATAAAACATATTTTTCACAAAGATTTGTGTTATTCTCAAATGTCTTTGAATTTCTGTAGATAGCTTCAAAAAAACGTAACCCTTAGTGGATTAAAATGCTTCTATACTATGATATGTGTTTACTTTTATATGTATTAAAGGATTTTTGATTAATATCGAGAGGTTTTTCGTGATACAGAAATATCTCAAGTACTCATACACAAACCTAATATTTCGGGTGCCGTTCCAAGAGTCCTTTAAATTATTTACCTAATTAACTTGGATTAAAGTAACTAAGATAAAGGAAAAAGGAAGAATGATTATTATTGTACGTGACTCAATAAAAAAGAAAGTTGGGTTTTTTCCAACTAGTCACACTTGAGTTGTTTTCATTCATTGATTATTCGGTAGAAGAACGAATAAAAGATATATATATATAATAAGCAAAATATTAATAAATGTCGTATTAACGACTAAACAAACAGAAGTAGGATGTCAACAGAAGATACAGTCTCATCCTTGCAGACAAGCAAATATAATGATCAAGTTTTTCATGTACCACATCTATCATCAATTATGACAGTTGAAGAAGAAAGCAATACAATACCAAGCAAGAGGAAGACGAAGAAGAAAAAGAGACCAGTACCATATATTATACAGAAAAATATACCAAGTGAAACTAATACAAAAGCAACACGAATGTTTGAAAACAATAATCATAAGAAGAAAACAGCGCAATACATCTCCACTAAAATTCAAGAAAATAATGTACCAAAAGTAGTGTCTATTAATTTCGATGCCCACTCATCACAATCTTTCCATAATGAACAAAGTTTTGTTCCATCGTCTAATGTAATTGAGAAAAATCATCAAACAAAAATTACTTCATCTCTCATCATTATACATACTTTACCATAGATATTTGACCAGAATATTTTTCAAACCGAGTGTCTCAAATGTTTACACAGATTTTATTCGCCAGGAAAAGTTCCACAAAAATATTGTATGGATAAATTCAAAATACAAACCAAAAAAGTTTTCCAAAAGCTTTTTAATGATCCTCTATATAGTGGAAAGTGACACTACTATACATCTGTTCCATATGGAATATAGGAATACGCATCAGAAAATATGAGTAGAGTATCGATTCGGCATTTTTTGTAGATCTTTCCGTGGCGGATCTGTAAACAATAATTGAAATTTTTTCCATTTTCTCAAGTTGAGATATAAGCAAAACAAAATCTGTACAAACATTTTGGAGTATGTATTAATAGCAGGGGTCTTATCTAACAGACAACATTGTAAATGACAAAAAAGTAGGATAAATTAGGACTGAACTAATTCAACTCTCATTTAATTCTTCACGCAATTTGTCATATTGATTTTGTGTTTTGTATAGGATCAATACAAGTGGTTCAAGCGTGGTGGTATCATGTGTGATATTCCTATTAATTGCCTTGTTCCAAATCTTGAATCGATTACTTTAGTTTTGTATAATCCAACGCTAATGAAGACAAATACCAACACTTTTGAAAGACTATATAACATTCGTCAATTTAATGATTACATTTTACTTTATACACAAAAATCATTGTGTATTGAATACTTGACATTGAATAAAAGCCGAAATGAGCATGTCATTATTGTGATGTATGGACTTGAAATTTTCGATGATGCATATACATGTGAAAAAGTGCATACTATTCTGATAGTTAATTCGAACGATAATATCAATTTGAATACAATCCAACATAAACACCAATCAAAGATGGTGACAATCTTTGAAGAAGAAGATTCAATGTTGTTGAAACTGCCGATGATGATCAACGATGAAGAATCTCACGTTGCTCAGCAGATGGATGGCATGTTTAGCACATTAGATCATAAAGAAATAACTCTAAGAGATCTTCAACGGGCTCTAGGATCGTCTATATGGTGTCAAGTGTTTAAAAGTAAGTACAAAGCCATGTCTCACATGTGTATAACAGGATAATAAGGAAACGAGACACAAGTCTCCGTAAACAAACAAATATATGCTGTTCTATTCCTTAAGGAATTTTTTGACACGTACCAGATATACTTTGTATTTCTTTTCGTAGTAATGACAAAAGCTATGCCTCATTCATCCGACGCACAACAGCAAATGCTCGACGAGTGCCGTTCGTATTATCATGATAATCCATTAGAACTTGCAAACATTGATGACTTCGAAAAGAATTATAAGCCAGAGAAGGCTATTGAATGGTACACAAAACCGTGTTTTCTCTTTAAAATAGTTAATAAAGCTCTTCGTACCGAAGATATTATGGCCTTATATATGTTTCGTTATTTTATTACTGATTTGTCTAATAATCTTCAATCTATACGTGACAAGCAATCGATAACACGCGCTTACCGCGGTGCAATTATATCTTGTGAAGAAGTAAAAAGGTATAAAGTTGGGCATTTAGTAGCGACTAATGCATTTTTTTCGGCATCTTGTGAAAAAAAAGCAGCTGAAATATTTTGTGGTATTGATCCTACAGGCTTGCCATCGACGCAAGGTCGAGATGATCAATTATATCATGTTCTATTCGAAATCCTCATTGATCCAAGCCATGCATTGGATATTATTGTGGCAAATATCGCTCATCAAAGTATCGTTCCAGATGAGAGAGAGATTCTATTCGATATAGGCACTACATTTGAAATTATCTCAATTAACTATGATGATCAAAATCATTTGTGGAACATCATAATGCAGACATCTATAAACACTGTTCCAACCTACCGCCAATATGAGCAATACATTTGTAGATTGATGGAAGAAACACATGTTGATGTACTTTTTGGTATAATTTTGACCGATATGGGTAAATATACAGAGGCATCGAAATATTTTGAAAGGATTATAGCGAGGATGCCTCAAAAACATGAAGATCGAGCTAATATCTACTATAGTATGTCGCGAGTCCATCGTATTAAGGGTGCATATGACACAGCACTCAAATTGCTTCATGAGGCTGTACGTCTTCACAAGACCAGGCTACCAAAATGTAATTTCGATCTTGCTCGAACATTTGCTGGAATTGGTACTGTATATTTTGAATTGCGTGACCATGAACAAGAACTACAATATTACAACCGTGCGATGACCATTTATGAAAAAATACTACCCAATGATCATATTGAAATTGCACGCAACCTTAATCGAATAGGATTCGCTTATCTGAAGCAGCAAAGTTATACTCAAGCTTTGCAATATCTAATGCAGAGTCTGACAATTTATGAAAAAATTGTTCCCGATAGTCATCCATCTATAGGACAAATACTATTGAATCTCGGTATGGTACATCATGCTCTAGGGCATTCCGAACAAGCGCTTGATTTCTATCAAAAGGGCCTGAAACAAACTGAAAGAGTACAACCTGAAGATCATTTTCATTTTATCTCGCCTTGCTATCAAATAAGTGTATTTTATGAAGAGCAACAGCAATTTGATCTGGCACTAAAATACGCACAGCGAGCATTGAAAATTAGTGAAAAAAATCTGTCATCTGGTCATGAATTGTTGTGTCAGGTGCGAGATATGGTCACACGGCTACAAGATAAACTAATACAGTAATAGTGTACATTTCCTAATTGCTTATATAATAAGTAAATTTTCATCTGTTGACCTTTATTTTTTTATCAAAAAAATGTACTATAAAATTCTCTATAAAACTGTATATTTGAATAATCTTAATTATAGTTAAATATGTTCGTACATTTATTAACAGATATTTCCCTCACTTTGCATTAGTATCGAATAGAGTCTTTCAGCTCATTTTATTATATTTAGCGAAAAATAATTTTCTATTACAAATTAATTTTTCCACTATTGTTTTTTAACGTTATAAGAATGTATTTCCTTGACTGTAATCAGAATTTTAATCCCGATATTGATGATATGTTTGCAAGAGGAAAATAGCAGATTTTAGCCCCGTGGAGTCACGTAGAATCACACGGAGTCATGTGGAGTCCCAGATTCCGCTGCTTCTTTCTTAATTAATTCCCATAACAATACAAGTGTTCACTTTTAGAAAACAATTCCCAAAAACAGAACAAAAGTATTCTGTTATGGAAATTATTTTTGTAGAACTCATATATGAAAAATGTGAGTGTAAGTTTTAAGTCGAACTTCTGCGGCTCCTCTCTCCATTAGAAACAGACACGATACAGAAATTGGTTCCTATGTTTATTTAGCTGAAGTTCAATTGTTTAAAGATATGTGAGTTCCACATTTTAGTCCTAAAGAAACTGTGCTGAGAAGCTTATCGCAGAAACGAAAAATAGAAAAAGACCAAAGAATTAAAAATATCAAAAGAGAAGAGAAGAGAGAATGTGATACAAATATCTATAATTCTTGCAAGGTTTTACAATAAAATAACAAAGAAATATAGTTATAGTTGATATATATTAATGATGACAATAAAGCACAAGAATCTTGTCAGAATATGCAAACATTTTTTCTCTTTTGTAATAGAAAGAATCAGATAGAAATTGAAAAACATAAGATTCTTGCCTCAACAGACAAGATTCTATCTACAAGAATACCATAAGAATGTCAAGATCTGGTTTTTCAGGTAAGAATCTGGATGATAACCAAGAACACTCACTTGAACATAAGTTTTATTGGACATTTCACTTATCTGTTGACAAACTTCTCATAGATTTATCATTTTTGACATTGTTAGTAATTTAACAAGTTTTTTTTGAAGAATAGTCATAGTAGCTATTATTAAAAATTTCTATTAAAAGAAGATGAAATAGTGATGGTCAATAAATCCTAAATAAATCTTTCTTAATAGGAATCATTCTAAAATTAGTTACTCTTCAATGTTGATCATTATTGATAAATTGAATAAAACGCATAAACATAAATTTTAATAACAGAATTATATTTTTCAAATAATACAATGTTATTTACTTTGTTCCTTCTTCAACTAATGATTTTGACAGAATTATTCTAATAAACTCTCCAAATCGATCAAAATTAAAATTACTAAAGTATGTCATGAAGAAAAACATATAAAATAAATGTATTCAGAAAATAAAATGTCATGTCGTATCTTAGAAATGTATTACATTGACTATCTTTCAAAATGTAACTATAATACATAGCTTAATAGAGAAAATCAAAGACTAATGAAATGAGACTACATCAAAAGCTTAAATAAATGCCATCCGCTTGCAATTGGCTATAGCGTATAAAATAAATAATTTAACTTGGAGGTACGAATATATATTTGCTTAAAGTTAATAGACAATTTACTTTGTAATTCTATCGAATCTATTCGTCTTGTTTTAGTGTATTAGAATACGCGATTGCTCAGCAGATAAATGAATTGCATCTTTTGCTTACTCAAGAAGTTTTCTAAATTAGATTGAGATATTTAGTATTTTCTCTTCATTATCCCTTTATTGCAAGTCCGTATAGCATCGATACATATACTAAAAATCAACAATAATGAATGAGTGTAGATGATATTTGATGCAAAAAAAAAGCAACACACAGTTTATAGCATATTATAAAAAACTGATACATCAATTCCCACGATATTAAGTAATGTACAATACAAACACCTGTAAGCGAATATCGTTTTTCCAACATAATCAAACCCTTCGTCACTTTTGAAAGATGATATTTTCTATCATAACTGCTTTCAAACAAAGTATAGACAATTTTCAGACCATATATACTACGTCTGGGAAGTCAATTAGCAAAAGTTTTTTTGTATATCTTTACTATTTCATTTAACTTTATCAAATTTTTTTTAAAACTACAAGTGAATACAATTAATTCTTATCTATTCGAACGATTTTCGATATTATTATGCATAATCATCTCCTTGTATTGAAATACAAAACATTTGTTTTACTTCTCAGATGCAATTTATTGAAAAATTAGACAACATGTTTTAACCCTTTGGGGACGGAGTTATTGCAGATGCAAAAAATCAATTTTTTGGAAATGCTGATAGCTATATTTATTTAGATTTATTCAGACAAGTTAAAAATAAATGTCTAGAAGTATTTCAGTGTATGATAATCTCGAAAACAATCTGTAATGCAAAGTTCAACATTACATTTAGTGTATTCATATCTAGTTTTAGTACTTTTCGTGGTCCGGTTTGTTGTATTTGCAAGCACTACACACCGTTTTTGAGGACTTTGACTTGTCAATGATCAAGGTATCAATGACGGGTAGTGGCGATCGATGAGTCGAATAGGATTGTCTCCAGCACTAGATCGTCCTCTTGGCGCTTTCACATATCTGTATGTTTCAATAATTTGACGAATTAGATGCAATCTAAAATCACTTAGCTGAATATTTTGACGTGACTTTTGCTTGTGTAAGACATACGAGTTAAACACAATTATATCCAAAAAACGGAAGAAAGTCTTTTTATACTATTTTACTGTATTCCGAGCACATTCGTTTGAACTGCTTTGCATATCTGATCTATCAACAGCACCCCTGTTTTCATTATAGTCCTTGACAGGGGCTGCCTTTTGAATTAGCTCATTAGTTTCGTAACGAGTTTTTCCAGTATTTACCATTTTTGGCTCATTTATGGTGAAAAGCATAGTGACTTCTCTTTTGTCAAACCATTTTAACATAAGTACAGTTAAATTTTCATGCAATAGTTCGAGTAGAGATGGACTCGCATACCAACTATCTAGAAACAGATTGTGGTCTTTTTGAAGATATGGCTTCATTTGTGTCATTACAATTGATCCTGCGATTCCAAGACTTTTTTAATTTTGAAAATCTGTTTGAGATCCAGTGGAAACTAAAAAATCTAATACAAATCCAGTATGACAATTGCACAGAATAAAGATTTTTATTCCATATTTGTGCCGTTTCGAGGAAATGTATTGTTTAAAACTTAGGCATCCTTTCCAAAGTTTTAAAGTTTCATCGATACAAAGATGACTGTATGGAATCATAAAGCGTCCAAAATTTTCTTTCAAATATTGCACGACAGGTCTAAGTTTGAACAATTTATCTTCTTCGGACTGATTCTCATTATTACTGAAATGCAGAAATTTCAGCAGGAGCAAAAATCTATCTTGTGGCATGATATTGCCGAAAATTGGTGTTGAAATCAGACGATCAGTTGAGCAGTAGTCTTTGATTCGGTGTTTTTTCACGTGAGCCATCAACATGAATATTGCCAAAAAAAGGTATATTTCTTCTGAATTAGTTGGAGATCACTTGGCTTGGTATGATGATGTTGGTAAACATTCATTCGCTAAGTTTGATTGAAATTTATTCGTTTCATCAACAATAATTTGAATAGATTCAATAGCGAGTCCTCATTCAAGTTGATAGTTGTTCCACAGCAGTAACTTTGAAAATTAAATAATTTTGCTCTAAAAATTGCTTTCTTCCATGATCTTGAAATACGATTCCGATTATTAGGTGAAAAAGTATTTTCGCCATTGAATATTTCCATTTCGCTCTCTGTATCACGATCACTAACTTTAGAACTTTTGGATTCGTTTTCAACTTCTGAGTCTAACTCACTATCAGACTCAAAATTATTATAAATTTCGTTAGTTTCAAAAGTAGTTGTTCTAGCTGTCGTCATTTCAGTCGAAAAGTAGGAATAAATAACACGAAGTATCTGTAATCAATATGTCACGGTTTTTATTTTGATATTCAAGCGCATCACCAGTGATCAATAGAGAAATAATAATCAAACAAATGCAGCGGGTGCACGAATGATTATATGTATCGTAGGATGGACAAACAAGAATCTAATAGTGAGAAAGAATGTCTATGAATATGCACAAAAAATAGATTAGACGTGTCAGAATGCATGACGTGAGGAAAGAGAACAGAAAAAATATTCTATGCATAGTAAAAAAGAAGAATGAAGACATAATAGAGAATAGTGTCACGCCAATAAAATCATTCGATTCATGATCTGTGGTAGCAAGCCAGTGATTATAGTGCTATAAGAGACATACAAAAGTGATTTACCAGTCGGTTCATAACTGTTGCCTATATATAGGCTTCCCGTCCCTAAAGGGTTAAAGGAAAATTTACAGAAAACTACTACAGATAGTCGAAGTAATTGAAGAAAAATAAGACAATCTTTTTCCTGGACATATGGAAAAAAGCAAAATTTTTGTATTTCGATTCAAGATGATGCTTCTGAATACTAGTATCGAAGGCCGCTAAACTAAATAAAAACTCAATGTATTCATCAATCATTAAAAAAAACTCGTGTATAAAACTAATAAAATAGTAAACATATAAGTAAAAAGTTTTGCTAAATCACATTTAGGATGTTCTGTACACTTACTTAAGACTTGTACAAATTATTATAAAATTCTTCTCAGTCTCATAAGCGCAACAAGAGTCAGTAAAAAGAAATGTCCACGACAAAAAATATAAATTCTCTACTTAATTTCGTAGAATGCAATATACTTCTTGACAGCATTTATTAAAAGAATCCCAAAAAAAACGAATTAATTCGATTTATCAAAAAATATCTATGTATAAAACTAAAAGACTATTTAATCCTCTTATAAAATACATTGCTACCATGGCCATCTTCTTATGAACCATCATATTCATTCCTTTAATGAAGCATTGCCTTTGAGCATTTCTTGAATATGCTGTATTGGAATAGAATTGATACTATCCGACACGAGCTCCAATGTGGTGACTGTCTGTGTGAAATAGTGAGTGTATAGGTGACTAAAAACATTGATATGATTGATATTACTTTGTTGTGTTCTAAAGCATTAGCTAAATGTTGTGCTCCTTCATCACCAATTTGATTGCCCCAGAGGTCCAATGTGGTAAGTGTCTGCGTAAAACAGTGAATTCATAGATAAATAAGAAAAATATTGATGTGATTCATATTCCTTTGTTTTGTTTTAAAGCATTGGCTAAATGTTGTGCTCCTTTATCACCGATTTCATTGCTCAAGAGGTTCAATGTGGTGAGTGTCTATGAAAAGCAGTAAGTCTATAGATGAATAAGAAGAATATTTCTTTGATTCGTATTACTTTGTTTTGTTGTAAAGCATTCGCTAAATGTTGTGCTCCTTCATCACCAATTTGATTGGTCCAGAGCATCAATGTAGTGAGTGTCTATGTAAAGCAGTAAATCTATAGATGAATAAGAAGAATATTTCTTTGATTCATATTACTTTGTTTTGTTTTAAAGCATTGGCTAAATGTTGTGCTCCTTCATCACCAATTTGATTGTACTGAAGGTTCAATGTGGTAAGTGTCTATGTAAAACAGTGAGTCCATAGATGAATAAGGAGAATATTGATGGAATTCATATTACTTCGTTTTGTTTTAAAGCATAGGCTAAACGTTGTGCTGCTTGTAAGCCAGCTTGATTGAATGAGAGATTCAATGTGCTGAACGTCTGTGAAAAGTAGTATTCAAGTATACATTATTAAAATATTTTATGAATAAGATTTCAATCGGGCAAAAATTGCCAGGAAGTCAAGGAGATATTGTAAAGGTATATTTGTCAATCTAATGTTTACAAAAGGAAACCTATCTATAATAATACAGAGTCATACTTGCTTATCGGTATTAGTGCAAGTGAAATATCTCATCTAGGCTAATGTTGAAATGAGTTACATAAAGATAATAGAAATTGGGCAGTATAGAGTGTGCGTTTTCCACAAAATATTTTGGATCGGTTTTGACAGAATAAAAATATTGAAAAGGAGTTTAGATGTTGATGTATTTAGAAATCACATATTTGCAAAGCAGAACATTTTTTCTGTGGAGAGTACCCGCTACAATACTACTGAAAAATGAAGATTTTTTCACGAATTTGGCAGGATTATTAAGAAAACCTGATGACCTAGATCGAGTGGTTCGCAAGTCTCTCATTTTATCTTTTATGAGGATTGATGGACTTTGTAGATGATAATGGTTAAATGAATTTAAAAATCAGGCCAATTCAAGCGATAACTTACATAATATAATAAAATAAACGATCTTTTTATCCTCATTATCCTGATTATTTGCGATTAATATTTTATAGTTCGATAACTACCTGAAACAATATCAGATGAGATTATGCTGAAAATGCACATTACCCAAAGCATGCCATGATTAACGTTCTAGATTACAAATAGTAATTCGTTTAAGCCCGTAAAATTGATCGATAGAAAATTTAAGGCTACCTAGCTTTTTGATTAATGAATGATAATCAACATTAATTGAAATATTTGAAGAAATATACTGTGTGTTTAGTTTATCAATTCCTTCCACTTCAATCTGATTTTAGTGTCTATTGATATTGAAAATAGTCAAAGTTATCATATTCATCATAATATAGTGTATTATCATAGAGATGTTTCATCTCCATTTTAGAGTAAAAGTTCTTCAGAAAAAAATTTATTTTGGATATATATATATCGAATCAGGTTGAATTAACATAGTCATGCAAAAAGACCGAGAAAGAAATCTTTAACCTGTTGCAAACTAACAAAGTATCTAGTTTTATAACCTTCAATTTTTACTTCAACTTATAATAGTTGCTTAAGTAGTAAAACATGAATAGTATGATGAGTCATTTCTACAAACTAATGTCAACAAAAAAGAACACATTCAAGTTATTATAAATCATTTCATACATGATATTTTCGCTTTTTTCACCATTAAAAAGAGTAAATAAATTTAATACTTTTAAAGAGTGTCTTAATTCTGTTTTGTATTTCCGAAGATGTCGTAGAGTTTTATAAGTTCATAAAATTTTCCCCATTGCTTGTATATATATTTCTGAGTTCGTTTCATCGATAAAAAACAATTAAGTATATGATACTCTCCAATGAAATCTATCTGTTCGAATCATGAATGGGAAGTTTGAAAGATGATAAATATGTAATTTTATAGAAATAAAGATTACCTGGTATCGATGATATGTGTCTGTAATGACATTCAGTCTTCTGCAGACATTACGACACGACAATAGAATTGTTTCTTGATCGAGATGATCGAGAATTCTATTAATCAATTCGACCGGTAGAGTTTGAAATGATAGAATCATTTTGTTCGACATTGATGTTGCTTTTTTCGAATTGTGTATGTGCGCTGTCTAAAACAGTTTGTTTCTTTTTAGACGTTCGTTTATATACGTTATATTATAAAATTTATTTTGATGGTGCAATTTTTTTTCTCCATATGTAGATATGTAAATATGTTAGACGAACAGTGACATTTGAAGGCCTTATAGAAGCAGTTACATATTGCGTTCCTTTTATATTTCATACAAAGTAATGACTTGCTTGCATGCTGATTTTTCAGTTCTCTCCAGCAACTATGCGAATGTAACTTGTATTTTTTTTTGCTTTAACCTATCAGAAATTTATGAAAAGAAAAATCAAACGAGAACGGCTCGAAAGACAGTGAAAAAGTAAAAGATAAATGTCATTAATAAAAATTCCAGTTAAAAAAAATGTAATATTACTGTTTCAATTCAGTCCTTGAGTTTCTTGTCAAACACAATGTTTTCATTTTTGAGTAATATTAATATTTATAAAAGGATTAATACTTAAAACAATAATGACCATATTAAGTAATATGACAAGCATATTATAGCACAGATATTATCGAAGAAAAGATCTGATAAATATTACATATGTATGAAACTGTTCATTTTACTATAAGCATCATAAGTACACTAAAAAACCACACTTAATTTACCGGGTTGTGCATAACCTTTTGCTAGGGGGGGGGGGGGGGGTAGCACTATAATTTCAATCGAATATCTAATGAATTTTATATCAAATTAAAGCGCGTTGAAAACTGAATTTATTGGTACGAAACAGCACGAGTTATAGAAACCTTTTAGTGTCGAACTTATGAAGACTTGAGAAATTTTATGCTTTTTTTGACACAGAAAATAAAGATATTAGGAATTCGAATATTGAGTAAAATACTTTCTTTTCATGTTCTTATATGGTTCGATAGAGCTCGTCGAGCTCTACAAAAGTGTATATGCTAAGATTCTTTTAAGCCATTTTTTTTGAGGTAAAAAAATTCAAAAATGATTTGCAAAATCCTAAAAAATGTTTAAAAAATTGGTTTTTTTCAAATGGAAGAAAAACACATGATTTTCTTAATAAAAGTAGCTTTTTCATTATTTTAACTAATAAACACGCTTGAAAATATACTACTTAGACGCAGTTTTTCACGCTGCATTGAATGAGTATATTTTCAAGCGTGTTTATTAGTTAAAATAATGAAAAAGCTAATTTTTTTGAGAAAATCATGTGTTTTTCTTCCATTTAAAAAAAACGAATTTTTTAAACATTTATTCTCAAATCTTCATAAGTTCGACACTAAAAGGTTTCTACAGGGTGTAAAATAACCATTACACCCCTCTCTATAACTTAAACTATAAACCATATCACGAAGTGTTTTATATCAAATTAAAGCGCATGAAAAACTGGATTTATGAGTGAAATTAGAGCGATAATTACCTATGACATTATCAAAATACCTTGAAATTTCTTGAGTTCCATACGAAAATGCACTTGTATTTTATAATTTTCATTCTTCATATAAATATTTTCACCAAAATAATAGCAGATTCGTAATTTCCATCGAAAACTGCATCTCTATATATGTAATTTGTATACTTTTTACGAAAAAAAGTTCTTCGAAAATTTCTGGAAGGAACGTATTTAATGCTTGAAACATATGCTCCCTAGCACTTTTTGAAAAACTTTTTTTCGTGAAAAGTATACTATTTACATATATATATAGATGCAGTTTTCGATGGAAATTACGAATCTGCTATTATTTTGGTGAAAATATTTATATGAAGAATGAAAATCATAAAATACAAGTGCATTTTCGTATGGAACTCAAGAAATTTCAAGGTATTTTGATAATGTCATAGGTAATTATCGCTCTAATTTCACTCATAAATCCAGTTTTTCATGCGCTTTAATTTGGTATAAAACACTTTGTGATATCGTTTATAGTTTAAGTTATAGAGGGGGCGTAATGGTTATTTTACACTCTGTATATCAAGAGTAAAGTACATTATTCAAGTAGATGTGCAGCAGGCCTTGAAATGAGCTAACGGCCCCAGCGTCATATCCGAATTCAATGTATTTTGAATCTGCCATAAACAATTCAAATTACTGAAAAGTTTACGAAAGAAAAAAATATTCGAGTCTTACATTGAAATATTTTAAAAATAACATAACAATATCTTAAAGTAATTGTATGTCTCGACTATATACTTAATTTTGTAATATATTAATTACTATGAGAATATGATTGACACAAGAAATGTGTTGAAAACAAACCGTCCTCGATAATTATCGCTACAAATGACAGTTTATTCAAGTCTTAAACTTTAATTCACCGATAACTCATTTGCCTCCCCCTGTTGTTAGATTTACTACAGTAAATGTCTTTTCCAGGGAATTTGTGCATATAATTGTTTTCTCAATAATTCGAGAACAAAAATATATAAAAGCCTACGTTTTTAGTCATTGCACACAGGACCTTTTAGGATACTCGAAAAAGATTGACAGAATGTGTAAAATGAGAAACAACTATATGGATGAAAGTATCCATCGAATCAAGAAGGCAACAAGTGAGATAAAATTCCATTTCTCATATTTCATAATCTATATATAAAAGAAGAAATTGTGTCTTCTTTCAGTTTTTTATACATTCGGACACTGCACGACCTAGCCGTACCAAGCTTTTCATAACATACTTTTAGGTCCCGAAGAGAATTCAGAGGGGGCAAGAATAACCGGCGGGAGGATTAGAGTGAAATTTCACACAGGTTATGATACGTTCCAATTTTGACGAATCTTTGAGAAACTTCAGAGCATCTGCTACCGTTGTTAGAATATCCTTCTCTTACTATCACTCTTTTTGTATTGGATGTTAGTATAAAATTTGACAATAGGCATGACTTAAGTGAAAGACACTCACACTCCACACTATTTGTTGAATTATCCGATTTAAGAATGAACGTAATTGTATGCATGGTGGGACATGCAGTAATAATAGATGACAAGGTCACAAACAAGCCCTCTTTATGTCTTCTGTCGTTTTCTAACATGCAAAGTTTTCAGCATGGAGATTTCTCGAGCAACGCCGGGTACTATCGTTAGTATAAATATAATTTTTTTTTACCCATTTCTCTCTGATATGAATGATTTTATGTGGGGCGAAGCATTTCTGCACAAATGAGAACAGTTTTCCCATCGACTGATCCAATTATCCACTATTGCAGTCGACATGGTCGTTATTCTGATGGACTCGCTCTTAAACTTCATTCTCACAAAATTTTACTTTCATTTATCAGGTATAATACTTCAATCGATAATGCAATCGATAAAAACGAATTAACTGAATTGATTAAAACTGTGGTATACAGATACGTTTATGATCAGTATATCAGCACGTACTTTCTTCTTATTACAATCAATTAGATGGAAGCAATCGATACAGTGATCAACATCCAGAGAGACGCGTCAAAGTTATTAGGAACCAATTCGATACCAATAACGATAAAAAGTTAAGTGAAATAAAATTTATTGATGCGTATGTACATAATTATTCTCAAAATGGTGCTTTGTGATTTCTTTCTTTTTCATTTATAGATGTACATGGGATAAATGTTTAATAAGTTTACCTGCTCCATGTGATAAACAAACTGTATCTAACAACAAATAACCTTCTTCTTCACAAGACAGCTTTTAAGTTGAAAGTGTAAATAAATTATATCAATCTTCAGTTGTATTACTACACTGTTAGAGTTTAGAGAGAGGATGAATACAATACACGTGGACAAGAAGGGTCTGACACTTATTCTCAACGTTACCATGAACCTCGTCGGCATTCACACCATCAAATTTTTTTATTATTACTAGGAGTTAGAATGTGTCATAGAATTCGTTAAATTTGCCTCACGAGGGAACCACCCGAGGTGCCCAACTCCGTTTTGATTCATTCATATCTCATTCGCGAAGAACTTTGGCCGTTTTACTGAAATTTTCATTGAGAGTCAGGAATTTCTGAGAAAATCAAAGTGAAGAGTTTTCACCTGAAATTTTACCTGTAGATAGCTTTAGTAATCACCAGATAGTCCCAGAAATTTCAACGAAAACGAACCTGTCTTCCTCGAGATATTCAATTTCCAAAAAAAACAGCCGTTCAATATAGAAGAACATAATAATCAATTTCACTTGAAGGTTAAATATCTCGAGAAAGACAGATTCGTTTTTGTTGAAATTTCTCGGACTATCTGGTGACTTCTAAAGCTATCTACAGGCAAAATTTCGGGTGAAAACTTTTCACTTTAAATTTTTTTAGAAATCCCTGACTCTCAATGAAAATTTCAGTAAAGCGGGCAAAGCTCTTCGCGAATGAGATATGAATGAATCTAAACGGAGTTGAGCACCTCGGACGGTTCCCTCGTCAGACATCACATCAATTGCATTCATAACTCTTTTACGCATCGAGGGCATCGGTGTAACAAAGTGTCAATATACACTTCACCTCACCCTCACTCTCAAGATTGTTTTTTGTGCTTTCCATCTCATCATTCGTTTTCCAAATTAGAAATAAATGTGTCTCTGATAGTCTAGAAACTTTTACGTCGATAAAAGGTTATCTGATATCTCAGAATATGATGAAGGGATATAACTGTTGATCAAATAAGCACTGGAAGGATGAGTAAAGTAGTGATGCTTTTTGGTTAATTTTTTTTGTGAATGTCAGTCAACCGATACTGGTACAGGTTGTGGATGGTTGAGATTCAGTAGTGAACGATAGAAGTAATGAAGCGAGATAATCAACAATTTGTGTAATTCATCGTCATCATCCATGTGCGTCCTCTATATTGTTTGCAATCCGTTCTTTTCTTTAACAAATAGAATAAACACTGCGGTCGTGAAGATTGATTGTGTTGTAGTAACTTCGCAACGATGAGTCAAAAAAAAGTCAGATGAATTTTTTTTTGCCTTTTCAATTGTAAGTTTTAGTTTACTGTTAACATTTTCTGACTAAAATAATATTCGTAAGGGTTTCTTAAAAAACTGACTTTTTGGAATACGAATGATCTAATTCCGTATTTAGTATTAATCTTATGATCAAAAAGACATCTTTAAATTATTTCAATGTCAATTTGTCTAAAGAAAATGTTCGTTCGATTCTTATCGACAAATTTTTTGCAGACTACTTCTGATTGTCGCGTTTTCTCGAAAGATAATCATTTGTTAATATAATAATTTTCCGTTCCACAAGTTCTATATCTCTGGTTAGCATTTGAATCCAAGAAATTATACTGATAATTTCTCTTTTATATTTTAGGCGAAGCAAATGAATAGTTAGGAGAGTACAGTGTGATGTCGGCTGGTAATTAAATTAGAACAGTACCTATAAAAGTGCTTTCTCTAGAAAAACATGTAGCTTCGGTGACAGAATAAAAAAATAATTTTAAATAAAAAAAAGCAACATTACAAAAATTTCAAATTACAACGTTCTTTTCTCTCTTTCTTTTATGCTATAATAAGCGCACCGACAATAAATTGAAACAACTTTCGGTATGAGCCAAATGTTATGTTTTTCCAGAATTTATTATATTACTCCTACTCTTTTCAATACACTATTTTTATTGTAAACCAATGAATTTTAGTTTTAATTTTTCAAAAATTAAGTCTTAAGGTTGAAACTTTTGCAATAAAAAAACTTGGCATGGCACGCTGTTCAATGTCTCTTACTTACCTTATCATCTTGAGTGTGTGGGTAGAAAAAACAGAATGAGATCATTGCACACGCATCCTACACTAGAAGGTGCTTTATTTTTTTATGTATTGTCTAAATCAAACATGCGAAATACTTACATAATAAAACGTTTTGACTGTGGAAAAATCTGACGTAAATCAGATTAAATGAATTTGTTTAACAACTAGTTTTAATCGATAAAAATGATGTTTTTTTCTTCTATGACTAAGAAATTTTTTTGGAAAAGTAAGAGTACGATTTGAACAGGTCGACTTATCCCAAGACTTAGCTAATACAACATGAGTAAAGATTTTTAATTTAATCTATGTTATTGTCATTTTAGATCATTGTTGTTTAGATTATTACAGAAATTTTCTGTTTAATATATAGAAACAGCTGAGTATAATCGTACACGTTAGATATCGTTGCTTCTCGAATAGTAAACGCTGAGGACATTGTATCTATAAGATTTATTGATATTCGATGAAAACTGCTTAAAATGGCTCTCATTAAGCCACTCAGATCTTATAAGTCATCGTTTCGAATGTTCGGAATGATCAATGTAATTAGATGATATTCATTGAATGCTGAACATAGTTACTTCCATCGAGCCATAAGACAGATAGTGGCGTTCGTAAGAAGATTTGAACTAGTTCTCAAAAAATAAATTTTGTAAACTCTTACGAACTCGGGTTGAACCGCCACGATTTACATAATACAGTAATGCCATCATATATCTCCGTTTTGCTCCGTATTTTTCCATATACGGTCACGAAAATATACGATTGTAATACTGCATCATATAATACGGTGACACAGGAACGCATATCATCGCAAGTACTCCGTAGACGGACTGCTTGAACCTCACCTGGAAAGTGTGTGCTACAATTATAAGCGATTTCAATAAAGATCTAAAATTCTATATGTTTGTAGATTTATATTATTTATTTTGGAATGACGATCTCTTTATTACTAATTGGATCATTACTATTATCTCAGTGTATCAACGTTGAAACACAAAATTCAGCTCTTTGCTATTTATCATACCGACCAGAACCGGAATTACTTGAGTTTGCTCAAGAATTGGCTAAAGATGCAATACAATATGGCGTTGAGATATTTATTATGGTTGACGATAATAAATTTAATATTTCCGCCATAAATGAGTCATCTAATGTTCACCTACTTCAAATGTCACAAGAACAATGTCTTCGGCACAACTATCATAAAGCCATTAATTCAGGAGGTATTACATATTAGAAACATCTAATATTGTTCAATCATTCTCACTAATTTGATAGATATCGTCATAGTAGGCTAGACATACTAAAGCTAGGAACAAATTGAATGGCTTATAACCGCATTCTCTTTAGATCGAAATGCAAAACTGACGCATCTTCATGAATCAAATATAGAAGAAAAAACTTTCGAATTGTGTTATTTTTCCAGATTTCAGCATACATGAGGTTCTTAATAAGTTCTAATTTAACGTTTACTAGCAAGCAGCCTGCCATTAATGTTTTCTATAATAATTAGTCAATACAAAACTTCAGATCTAACGTTGTTAATAGCTAGATTAAAAACTTCACAGTGCTCGAAAATTCATGTGATTGGATAATTTCTTTATTATGAACAGAAGTTTAAATTTAAAAAATCCTTCTTTCCTACAATAATTCAATCACCATCATGAATGCTGAGTTTGAGAGCTAAGATGCGAATATCAGTAAGAGGTAATGAACAAATAATCATGTTACGAATTGTTTTCGGATTGTTACAGTAAAAGAAGTCTAAAGTTTATCGATTTTCATTAAAAAATTGCGATTTGTATATTTTTTTGATTTAGTAATTTTGAAAATATCATTGGCATTACTGAAATAGATTAAGCGATGTTAGTCTGAGTTCATGTATAATGCTTTCTAGGTACATGGCGATATCTTACATCATGGGACAAAGCTCTTCTCTATTTTTGTCGACTCAATCAAAACTATTCATTTGTTTGGCTATTAGAAGAAGATGTGTTTATTCCAAATGTACAAGTATTTCGTTCACTGCATGAGCTTTATTCGAATACTAGTGATTTAATTGTTCCTCGTCATGAACTTAATTTAATAGGTTCTGATGGATTATGGCGATGGATAATGGCATCAGGAAAATTTCTTCCACCTTGGGCTTGCTCAATGGTCAATGCAGTAGGATTCAGTCGACGAATGCTTACAGCTATGGATCAATTTATTCAATGGTTAGGTGAAGTACCATTTCATGAATACTTTTTCAATACATTAGCGGTGCAATTAAATTTTACCATCGTCACACCAACTGAACTGAATACTATTGAATATGCAAAACCGTATTATTACAAAGATATACGCAAACAACCTAATAATATGTGGCATCCAATTAAAGATTTTCCTCAAGGAAAAATCTGGCGAACAAGGTTTGTATTTTTCAGTTAATTAACGTCATTAGTAACATAAAGCAAGAAAATAAAATCAATATAATTTTTCTTATTAACTTTTATTTTGTTGCATTTATATTTAGATTGCTTAACGAAACTTCAAAACATAATTTTACTTTTGAATTGACTAATCTACAAATGTTATGTAATGGAAGTAAAAATATGACAAGTATTGAACAATATTTAGAAGATTTATTTATTCAGTTTGAAATAAAAAAAAGCAATTTTTCATCAAATATTCGTCGTTTATGGCGTAAGCGTTTTTCTGATTTTGCTGAAGAATGTCAAAAACGAAATGTTTCCCAAGAAATTGTATCATTCGCAATCAAACTTGCTGATCATGCTTATAAATTGCCTGAACGTATGTAATCATAAAAGCAAAAATAAAATCAACAAAAAAACTGAATTAATTACATTTCTTTACTGTAGCTCCAGTACCAATTTTGGTGAAAACAAAAAGTGCAGATCATATAAGATTAGAACGAGAAATTAACGAAACGAAACAAGCTATTTATCAATTTTCATCGAATTGTTCAACTGTAACGGATCTACGAAAACAAGCAACTGAATTAATAAAAAAATTGACAGTCGAAATACGACGAGAAATTTTCGAAGAAGAAAAACTGCGTAAATCTAATTAAATATTCTACCAATATGTAACTTTTTTTCGAGTCTGTCTTTTTGGTTTGTTTCTTTTCAGGAAATCAGACAACCATTCTATCAACATTATCAATAGCTAATTATTCGTTTACAACAACTAATACTACTATTTCTTCATTTTCAAATACTACTTCTACCATTTTTTCTTTTTCAACGACTAGCACTACTACTAATGCAACCATCTCTGCGTTATCTATTTCCACTCAAGTAACTATTACCAGGCAACATAAACAACTTGACAACACACAAAGGCAAAATGTTCATGAAACATCTGATCGTGTGAAAACTAGTACGAAACTATTTTCAATATTATGTGTTTTGTATATATTATTCGTCCTTTTCAAGTGGAAAAACATACAACGTCGCTATTCTTTGAAAATTCTCGTAGTCTCATTTTTATTATTTGTTGTTATTATATTATGTGTTACTGTATTAAACTGAGATTTGAACAGAAAGTAGTTGTATTTATTTATAATCGTTTATAAAACAAATGAAGTACAGGGTGGCGCAAAAGTCACTTCACCCAAAAAAAATTGAATATCTCCATTATGGCGTAAACAAATGAGCTGGTTTGTTATCAATGATAGAGGCATGTTTAAATTTTATTTTTATAGAGACATGCTCGGAGAAACTCCTTATTAAGTATTATTATTAAGCTCTACAAAGAAAATTTTGTTTTTTTACAGATAATAAAAAAATAGTGTACGATAAGGAATAATCATTTCATTAAGAAGAAATGTAAAACACGTGTTGTGTAGTCCTACATATTTTCCCTTCCTATTTTTCTAGTTCTGCTTTACCATAATCCATGCTCATATCTCGCATAATGATGGATTGTCCTTTTCCCCATTTTGTATCATATGTTTGATATGTAATTTTTAGTTCAAGCTCGTATTCTTGCAGATAGCAAGATTCCTGACAAAAGAAGAAAAAATTTTTCTCTTCAAACAATGGTCGAGGTCCGGAAAAACATCACGAATAATAAAAGCAGCTTTTCAAGCTGAATTACCCGATACAAAATTTCCAACTCGACAAGCAGTTTATCAACTAGCGAGAAAGTTTGATGATACAGGTTCTGTTGAAGACGCACCACGAAGTGGAAGACCGGTAATAGTTAGGACAGAAGAAAATATACAATGTGTTTCTGAAACCTTTCTTCTGAATCCACGAACATCTTAAAGACGTGCATCACTTGATCGTGGTATTTCTCGTAGAAGCTTGCATTATCTTATGCAGGATTTAAATTTGAAACCATACAAACCAAGATTATTGCAAGCTTTAAACGAAAATGAACCAGATCGAAGAGTGGAGTTTTTTGAATGGATTTTGGACTCGACGGAAGAAGATTCAACTCTATTAGATCAAATCCTGTGGACGGATGAAATCACATTTCAGATAAACGGTCGTGTTAACAGACATAATTATGTTTATTGAAGTGATACAAATCCACATCTGATTATTGAACAAGAACTCCATGTACCACAGGTGGTTGTTTGAGGAGGAATACGGTCAAATGATGTTGTTGGTCCATATTTTTTTGTAGGTAATGTTACATCAGAAAATTGTCTTCAAATGTTAGAGGATTACATGTTAACACAGCTTGAAAAACACTCAAGTTTTGAATCAATGATTTGGTAGCAAGACGGTGCACCGCGTGACTATGGTCTAGTCGTACGAGAGTATTTAAATGATACATTTTCACGTTGGATAGGTCGTCGAGGAATTATTGAGTGGCCACCACGATCTCCAGATTTAACCCCATGTGATTTCTCACTATTGAGAACTATAAAAGATCCTGTCCATACTCAAAATCCTCGTAACATTAATCAACTCAAGTCATTAATTAAACAAGAATTTACTTCAGTCAATGATAATATCGAATTATGCCAAACAATTTGTCGCTCTGTAGCTGATCGTTGTCAAATGTGTATTAATACAGGAGAAAAACAATTCGAACATTTACGCTAACGGATTTTTCATTTTTTTTAAAATATAAACAAAGATTAGGTTACGGCATGTTGATACCTTCTCTTTGCATCTCAATAAAATACTATGATATGTATTTCACAATACAGGAAAGAACCAAGAGTGAATATATCCTTTTTTTTCAGATAAATTCACCTTACTTTACTGCACATTGTTATTCTGTTATCTATAAAAAGAAACAAAATTTTCTTTGTAGAGCTTAATAATAATACTTAATAAAGAGTTTCTCCGGGCATGTCTTTATGAAAATGAACTTTAAACAAGCCTCTATCATTAATAACAAAAGTAGCTCATTTGCTTGAGCCATAATGGAGATATTCAATTTTTTTTGGGTAGAGTGACTTTTGCGCCACCCTATATTATTCATTGACCAGTGAAGATATTTGAGATTCAGATTGTTCATATACCAGTGAACCTTCGTGTTTTGAACGGGTATCTGTAATTTATGCAACCACCCACATTCACTCACTTTGAAAAGGGCTTAGAGGAAATAGATCATCAACAAAGACTAAAAACTGATTCCCTTCAACACAACCACCCACGGAACTCCATAAGTTACATTTTCAAACGAATATGTACTATCCATGCATGACTTTTCATATGGATAATCACTCTTCAAACATGCACGATCTAGACAAATACACCAATAAACATTTAAAAGACCCGTAGTAGCTAATCGATCGCGTTCACATTGTCGTTACAGCCATCCACAGAACTATGTAATCTACTGATTATTATATAATTGAATTAGTTTCACAAGGACATTAATCTCAAAAACATCTCATTATATAATAGGAAAATTCACCAAATTACTGTTTTGCCAAAAAAACGGTGGCCATGATATTTTTGCAATATTTCAAGAACGGAAAGAGCTAGAGATCTGCGGTTTTCACCACTAGACTTGGAATAGTGTTAGGCATAGAAACATATAACATTTCAGTAGTCTAACAGTTGTCTAATAAATCGTTTTCTGATAACATAAAAAGAAACATGGATTCTGAAAACATTTTTTTTCTATTTAATTTTTTAGTTTTAGTTGCATATTTGGTAGAGCTAAGTGTGCTCTTCCGATCCACACAATGCCAACCTCTTTCTCAGATATCATTGTAGAGATATATGGGTCTACCTGAGACCGTCAGTTCTCAGCTAATTCATGCAGGAATGTCTAGAAATATATCGTGATAGGGGTAATTCATCATACTGATTTCAATGATAGTGTTAGTTTTCAATTTTAACTAATTTTGAATGAACAATATAGTGTACCGTTTTTGCATATGAGAAGTGGCAATCCCACGTATGATACTATGAATTGATTTAAATTGACAAGTCTAATGCTGAAGATCACAGGTCTCTAGCTCTTTCCATTCTTGAGATATTGCAAAAATATCGTGGCCACCGTTCTTTTTTGGAAAAACAACAATTTGGTGAATTTTTCTATTATATAATGAGATAGTCTTGAGATTAATATCCTTGTGAAACTAATTCAATGATATACTAATCAGTAGATTACATAGTTCTGTGGATGGTTGTAACGACAATGTGAACGCGATCGATTAGCTACTACGGGTCTTTTAAATGTTTATTGGTATATTTGTCTGGATCGTACATGTTTGAAGAGTAGGGTCCGATGGAAACGGGTTTTCCAAACCCGATCCCGACCGCCTCTCACTTGACAGAAGCTCGTCCCGATCCCGGTCCCGGTCAAATATTTTTTCGGGATTTTCGATACCGTTACCATTTTCTGTGAATATGACTCATGCATACTGAAAACCCATCAAAGTATTTCCTCGGGATTCGTAGTCCCGATCCCGTCTCATCGAGAGATAACTCAGAATTTTGATCCAGTTCCTGACGGGTTCGGGAAAAAATTAGGGATCGGGGCAGCCCCGCCGGAGCCTATTGAAGAGTGATTATCCATATTAAAAGCCATGTATGGATAGTGCACATTCGTATGAAAATGTAGCTTATGGAGTTCTGTGGATAGTTCTAAAGACAAGTTACAATACTTATGTTACAGGCATGTTGTTTGCATGCCTTCACATCATTTCTCTTCATACGCTTTGGTCTCTCTGTCTCTCTCTGTTCGTGTTACACATTTTTTCTCTTCCGTTTGTTCTGTTCTTTTATGATAGTCTTTTTATCGTATTCTTGGATGCTTCACTTCGTGTTAGTTCTCACTTAGAGGAGAGTCGAATAAAGAATCCTCTAATAGCTTATGAAGACTATAAGAGAGATTCTGGGTGGTTGTATTATAGGAGAGTCAGATTTTAGTCTTTGTTGATAGCCTATTTCTTCTAGGTCCTTTTCAAAGTGGATGATTGATGGTGGTTGTGAACATAACTCACCAGGCTGTGGGTGAGGGTGAGAGTCACTTTCATGCTATCTCAAAAAGTTGGGTGGTTGTGATGGTTGCATACATTACAGACATCCATTTTGAACTCAATCACATTAGTCTGTAAATGTTCATTTCAGTTTGAATGACTGTTGTGATTAAGGAGAGAACATGCAATTCATTATTATAAACATATGAAAAGGAAAGCATGAAGAAATATTCTAAACTGCATATAGGCTTTCTGAAGATCTGAAAACTGAGTTTTACTGATAGTGATGATGAGTTTGGCAATGATCGATTAGCAGATAAATACGTAGTTCTACTCCTCTCAGTAAATGAAAGAATCCAATTATAATAGCACTCAAAAAGAAACAAAAATCTAAATACCAAAAAAAGTAATGTGGGTCAAATTTTCAATGTTAAAATCTGCATAAAATTTCCCCCCCCCCCCCCCCATATTTCTGAGAAGGTCTGAGGGTAATGGGGGTAAAATTTTCAATACTAAAATTCATATAAAATTTTACCCTCACATTTCTAAGAAGGTATACGGGTAATGGAGGTAAAATTTTTAATGCTAAAATGTATATTAAATTTTCCTTCCATATTTCTGCGGGACTTTACGGGTGATGGCAATAAATTTTTCAGCTCTAGAGTTGCTAAGCAACTGTCTTAAGGGGGGCCCCCCCCTCACCACCGAACTTTGTTATTTCTCAT
>JAJEKB010021384.1:397187-436293 GCA_022393335.1 Macrotrachela quadricornifera
TAAAAAGGTTCAATGATTTTGCTTATCACTACAAATACCTCCATTGTCAGAACTATTTAAAATATACATCAATTGACTCAGTTTTTGACGCTGATTTGGAATATGATATTAGTTTTCAATCAAATTGTAGTTTTTTAAGTGAAAGTAGCCTAAACAGAGGCACAAAATGCAAAAAACCTGTATCCTGAGGCCAGTGCACATAAATATGTCTCAGGTGACTAGTGATTTTGGGGTGTTCTAGATGCATAGTTTTGTTGCTACTAAAAAGAGTTATCAGATGGAAAAAATCCGTACTCGATAGCTACTTATATTGGTGGATTATTATGAAAATACCGATGCCTCTGTATATCATATATCTCTAATAGATCCATGAGGTTACTTATAACCATAATCTCGCTAGATACAAGCACAAATCCAATCTGAAATAATTCCTCCTACCCAATTTTCTAAGTTAAATACAAAGCTGAAGTCGGTTTCTGTGACTTCTAAAGATATTTAATCACTGTGAGAGTTGAGTCAATGATCACTAGATAGGGTCGCCGACAGTGTCGTCCATGCTAACTTGACCTCCCAACTTTTTTATCCTTATAATTTTGTAGCAAAAGATGTGTCTTGATGTGAGAAAAATCCAAAATACCACCTCCCAGAGTAGAATATTTCTTCGGATTTCCTTAGTTTTTGACTTCTAACACTTCTTTTACCTGATGACTTACTCACTTGAATAGAATGAATTTGTAGACTAAACTATTTTCTGTCCAATTGAGACGAATCCGAGCTCAAACGGTCCACCCGTTCACGAGACAAGATCAAAATGCTAAGCATACATTCAAGATAGCTAATTTCTACACAGTTTGATCAAAATCAATTTGTCGTCAGTTTTTTAAGGATGGTCCCAAAGTTTCGATTCCCGCTCAGTAAAACAAGAGTACGTATATTAAACTCGTATGAAAGTGTTGATCAAATTATTCTATGAGAAGATTGATATATTGCCGTTCTCGTAAGATACTTTCTCATCAGAGTCGAATAAAACCTTACTTGTTATATGCCATCCGATAGAAAACTTTACGAGCTACCAAATGATACATAATATACAAAGAAATAAAAAGGCTAAGTTACCTATATTGCAAGCCTAATTATGCAGAAATTAGTTCCAATATTGTCAACAGTCTTATTAACCCACAAGTAAAGCTCTATCATACGATTAAAGATATATTACTTCGAGGTTTTCTGGGTCACAGAACTCGAATCTGTATTCCATTGGCCTTGAAACCTCATTGGTTGAGCAGTAATAAAAATTAAGTTATGACAAAAATGCTTGTCTTATTGCAAATGAAGGCAGAGAGTTCATATATGAGCTGTATTCGACTCCAAATTCTTTCAGATGAGCTACAGTCAACAGAAATCGTGATTATAGAAAAGATTTCTTATCATAATTTTGATTTCCAGACATTCCAGAATAGTTCATCTATCTCATACACTTTTTTGTAGCACACATAACTCTCGAATAAAATCCGAAGTTTCCGCATTTATTTCATATTATGATCATTCTCACTGCACAATATTTGTTGAATGATATACAAAATGACTATCATAACGAATCACTATTCAATATTTTAGTATCACCCGAGAAAATAATAATAACTTCATAATCAACAACTGTTGAAAGAAATGAATTCATCGAAACTCGACTTTTCTATTGAATTAATAATGGATATTGGATATGTTTGAGTTATTGATAAAGATCACAAATAAATAAAGCAGATTGATATTCTGCATAAGAAGAGTTTCATCGATAAATTTAAAAGTTAAATCGGACCATCGAAATTTCTATTATTTTTTTTAGTTTAAATCTTTATTTAAAACAAAAAAAAATAGACTAACGTAACAAATGATATGTGTAAATGAAAACAAAAAGATAAAAAGTTAAATTACATAAATACAACTTGAAATTTAATTGTTTTTTGTTCTTTACACAATTCATTTTGAATTTCGACTACTTTCTTCGATAATTGTTCATCTTCAAATATACTTCCTAACACTTTTAATGTAATTTTCTTCAATCGATAACACGTATGTGTTAAATTCTTCCATTCATTTACATCTAATAAATTCTTAATATTGTATTTATTCGTAATAATATAAACATATCGAATATTATGCATAATTTTAATAAAATCAATGATAGTCATTAAAAAACATTTATCGTGATGTTGAAAATATTCTTCTATTGTAAGTAATGGATGTTGAGCTATATCAAGTAAAAAATATTCAATCGTAGTATTTTGTGCGAATTTCATATTGAAATGATGAGTACAATCTGAACTTGCATAATGAATTTCGAATCGTTTAATTGGATTTTTAGAATATTGAAAGATACTACTCAATGAAGATAAATCAACTTCATTGTCATACCAAAGACATAGACAATTCAATTGTGGAAAATATTTTTCATATTCATTGATTTGTTTTATATCTTGTAGATTAAAAAGTATAAGTGTAATGACTTTATTGAAAATAATTAAAGAATCGAATTGTATTGTAGAAGAAATCTGAACTGTATCGATTTGTAATGAAGTAATTTGTTCAATATTAATTTTTCGAAGAATTAATTTAGTAAATGAATCAGAAGGATAAGTTATTTGTACTTTTGCTTTATATTTATGTAATATAGGAAGAATATTATTGGAAAATGCAGTGATTGCATCATTTAATGAAAGATATTTAGTTATTTCAAGAATAATTTCCCAACAAAAACCAGTCTTACTGATAAAATCACACAACTGAAACCAAAATCAATAAAAATAAAAAAAAAGAAGAAAGATAGATCTAAATATCAGAACTAAAAACTTACTAAAATTTGTTCATTATCATCACATTCTTCTTTAAAATTAACTAATTCCTTAAGTACTGTTTCTCGACTAGATTTTTCTGCTGTACGTATTAAAGTATCACCTTTAAGTAATATTTTAAATTGATATTCTGATTTTAATAAATCATCTTTTTCTTCTACAAATAATCTCATAATTCCAATAAGCATTGGACATTGTTCTACAGAACAATCATCAAAAATTTCAGTTGAAAACATTTCATTCCAAAGATTTTCCAAACTAATCAAAATAAAAACAAATCTTATAATTTTTTCAATATCAATCACTTACATATTTCTGTTCGATTCATAAGTAATATCCCATGGCCATACAATATAATTTTCAAGTAAATAATCTATAATTATTGTCGAACAGAATATACTACGACAAAATATATTATCAAACATGCTTTTATCATTATGTAGATAAACGAGTATTGGACAACGCTAAATTAATTTTATATTTTTTGTATTTAATATAATCATAAATAAAGATATAAACGAACTTCTTTAATTACATTTGAACTAAAAGCTTCTTGACATGCATCGAAAAGAGAACCTATGAAAAATGCAGGACATGCATTGTAACGATTTCCGAAACATTGATAAAATGATTCATTATTAATTATTCCATCATTTGAACATACACTAAGAGCTTTAAATAAATAATAATATTTATATAATTCTTCTAAAATTTACTTACAAGGACTAAGACAAATGAATTTATTGTCATTACAAAAAATTTCATCATCATCACTTCCTTCTGTATCACTATCCTAAATAGAAGAATGATTTTTCTATAAAGTTGATTTCAAAATTATTTTAACAAAATATATATATATTAATTTATTATATATTTACTGCTCTAGTCTTTCGTTTGGATGTTTTAATAATATTTGATTCAACTTCAGCCATTTTTCATTGTATTAATAATAAAAATTCTTATATATTTAAAATCAATCTACAAAAGAATTTCATCATATAATCACACATTGGAGAAAAAAAATCACCAATAAAAATAACGTATTTTTATTTTTTTTATTAGAAATAGTTTTTAAGCGTACACATATGACACAAAAAAACAAAATAAAATGTGACACGTTTTTTCTTTCCGTTCTCTTATCAATTCACCCAAACCTCGTGGTAGTCAACAAACAATAGATTAAATTGTCGTACTCTTATATTATACATGTCAACTTACGAAATAATAATTACCAACTAAATCTTCAGGGTGAAAATAAGAGCAAACTTTCTTTCATATGACAATCTAGGCATATTCGAAATATATTCTAATTATCTTTAGAATATCGCATCACTTGGATAAATCTAAAGTATGAACATACGCTATTTTTGTGTGAAAAAATTTGCGTTTAGTTTTGAAATAAACTGTTATACACAACAACGATTAAAGGATCTAACTTCACATTTAATCGATTCTTAATATAAATGATAATAAAACGAATGTATTGAAGGAGAAAAACAAAATAGTGTAAATACTTATTAATTTTAGTACATGAAAATTCATAATAAATTCTATATTGTTATAGTATTTAAAAATAATTCAAGAAATTTTTTTATTAATATAATAAATTAAAAATAAAAATAATGAAATATAATTAGTTAAATAGATACAACTTGAAATTTAATTGATTATTTTATATAAAATAATTCATTTTGAATTTTTCATCTTCCAATCGTTTGTAATGTTTGTTTTAAAAAGATAAAAATTCTCTATTATACTTTTCCATTTATTTATATCTAATAAATATTTCATATTAAATTTATTAATAATTAAATGAAAATATTGAATATCATCAGAATTCAAACGTAAAGAAACAATTTATTCAAGATTGAGTTTTTCAATTATTGTATCAAGAAATTTATTATAAGATTCAATAATATTACATGTAAAAAGTAATATATCAATAGAAAATGCATTGATTGCATCATTCAATGATAAATATTTACATATTTCAAGAATGATTTTCTCAGAAAGATTAGTTTTAGTAATAAATTCAAATGACTATAATAAAAATTAATAACATATATATATTATAAAATATTCATTACACACTAAAAGTTTTTCATTATTATCAAATTCTTCTTTAAATATAGATAATTCATTTTGTACTAATTTCGGATTAGATTTTTTATTCGTACGTATTAATCTATCACCTTTAAGTAATAATATAAATTTACATTTTGATTTATTTTCTTCTATTGATTGTCGCATAATATTATAGTGCATTATCAAAGAGATGTTTTAGCTCCATTTTACAGTAAAAGGTCTTAAGAAAAAAAATTCTTTTGGATATATATCGAATCAGGTTGAATTAACATAGCCAAGTAAAAAGACTGAGAAAAAAATCTTTAGTCTGTTGCAAACTATCAAAGTGTCTAATTTTATAACCTTGAAATTTTTACTTCAACTTATAATAGTTGCTTAAGTAGTAAAACATGAATAATATGATGAGTCATTTCTACAAACTAATGTCAATAAAAAAGAACACATTCAAGTTATTATAAATCATTTCATGCATGATATTTTCGCTTTTTTCACCATTAAAAAGAGTATCTTAATTATATTTTGCATTTTTTAAGATATCGTAGTTTTATAAGCTCACGAAATTTTCCACATTACTTGTATATATCTTTTTGAGTTCGTTTCATCGATAAAAAGCAATTAAGTATATGATACTCTCCAATGAAATCTATTAATTTTATCATAGAAATAAAAATGACCTGGTATCGATTGTGTGTGTTTGTAATGGCATTCAGTCTTGTGCAGACATTACGACACGATAGTAGAATTGTTCGTTGATCGATATGGTCGAGAATTCTAAAGACAAATTCGACCGGCAGTGTATGAAATGATAAAATCATTTTGTTCGAATTGTATGTGTGCGCTATGTAAAACAGTGTATTTCTTTTTAGATGTTCGTTTGTATACGTTATATTATAAAATCTATTTTGATGGTGCAATTTTTTTTCTTCATATGCAGAAATGCGAATATGTTAGACAAACAGTGACATTTGAAGGCCTTATAGAAGCAATTACATATTGCGTTCTTTTTATATTTCATACAAAGTAATAAATTGCTTGCATGCTGCTTTTTCTTTTTTCTCCAGCAACTATACGAGCGTAACTCACATATTTTTTTGACTTAAATCTATCATCAATTTACTAACAATAGAGATGTTTCAAGTGATAAGCGGAAAACCTAGATTTATTTACATCAAATGAAAGCTCTCACTGCCAAACCAACAAGGTTAAAATATTAGCGACCCTTGGCTTGTCTAGAAGGAGATATACTAATTTCAAGGTATGTGCAATATAGGTATATAAATGAATCAGAGAAGGTTTTCTTCACTATTATAAGGATACAACATAATGTTGTTTGGATCGATTATGGGGTTTGTAGGGTTTCTCTTTCATATGGCCCGAACAACACCATGTTTTATCCTTATAATAGTAGAGTGAATTTTTTCTGTAGCTCATGGAAACGGCTTTTTCTATCAACCACTAGAAAATTTAACTTTACTATTATAAGGAAAAAATATAGTGTTGTTCGGGCCATACGAAAGAGAAACCTTACAAACCACATAATCGATCCGAACAACATTATGTTGTGTTCTTATAATAGTGAAGAAAACCTTCTCTGATGCATTTATATACCTATATTGCACATACCTTGTAATTAGAATATCTCCTTCTAGGCAAGCCAAGGGTCGCTAATATTTTAACCTTGTTAGTTTGGCAGTGAGAGCTTTCATTTGATGTAAATAAATCTAGATTTTTCGCTTATCACTTGAAACACCTCCATTGTAAGATAGTTTCGAATTCTTTCTTAATTTCCGTATGGTACCTTATTTTTATTTTCATAGTATAGTTCAGCCTGGTGCGATGCAGCTGCCTGTCAGCTCTTCATCTCAACTATCACGAGGTGTACAACTATTGTTGTGTGAGACTTAGTCCTGTATGGATCATTGAATAGAAGGAAGTCAATGTTTACCGTAATTAGAGACAGGAATCCCATTTACATAATACTAATTGTAAACGAAAACCGTTCCAACACATAAATGAATTACCTCGAGCTACGAAAAACATCCTCTCTTACCTCCGGAAAAGAGACTTAAGTAGACATTGCTTACCTTATTACCTAACTGGATAGTTCTACTAGATTCGACATCAGTTAGTGAATGATCCATGGGTACATTTCCCTACAATTTTTCATATGACACATGGAAATCTTTGAGAAATTATGACCACTAACACTTGTCAGAACACCAATTGCTGCCATTAGGTGACACCGCTTCATCGAATAGCTGTTGAAGAGTCAAGGCAGTCGCCTGAAGACAGTCTTTGATATGCAAACAGTGTCAAAGATAGGATGCAATTTGAGAACCTATGTGTACTCGCATAGCATAGGGCTTGATCAGAATGTTATATCTCTCATGATAATTATTTAATCACATAATTTTAAGTGGGTTATGTGTTACGCAGTCACGTAACACTTAGTATTCAATTAATGTACATGATCCATCCCTAGACTCGACACTAGTTCTGCTGAATTGATGTCAAGGAATAGAGGATTAGAAACTTTGAAAATATGTTAAGTCTTTTAAACAGTATTTAGCATCCAAAGCCATTGAAAAACTATGGGTTTTGATAGAAGGTCCAAACTTTCTATTGCGAAGAAGGTTTATTGATGTTTGACTTTCGAAGAACACAGAAGTTCAGAATGCACGAATTTCGAACCTCCCCGTGATTATACATGCCTTTATTCATGGCATTGGCTCTTAGTTTTCCACCGTTTTCGAAAAGTTTGATTTTTGTAGTGAGAAATGAAAAGTTAATAGGCAGACAATTCAGTGCTTCGCGTGAATTCTAAAAAAATACGATGGGCTTTTATAAAACCTTCCGATTGGACTGTTCTGATCACACCACTGTAGTTCTGTATATATGAGTATGATATCGCAGTAACACGGGAAATTCTATGACACATTATATATAAAAGAATACTTAAAAGATAACTGAGTGACTCAAAGCATATACATTTCAGTAAAATACATTCTGAAAAAAAAACAATGTCACCATCGAACAAGATGGCTTTAACTTTGCCTACACTACCTGTCGAGCTGGTGTATAAAATTCTTGACAATTTGAATGACAAAACAATTTTTCTTTCATGCCGAAATGTTTGTGCAAGACTCAATACCATCATAGACACGTATCACAGATACCAGGTAATGTGAACTTTTAGGATGAAATCATATTTTCATCATCTTTCAAGCGCATCTTTCTTTTCGTGAATTTAGTAGTTGGATAATTTTAGCTATCATTGAAAAGAATGCAGAGAATTGGTAACAACCAGTCTTATGAATTCCTTATTGCGTCCAATGGTGCTATTTCAACTGAGATCATCCAACAAAAAAATGCCATTTGTACCCGAATACAGATTTTTTTGCTTTCTTACGTGGGTTTTTGAGTATTTGCTGTCCAGATTATGTTCTACGACTCGAGTTGGTTTTCTAACCGCTTGAGCTAGTTTATAATTCAACTTTGCATTTAATCAATCGATTACGAACTCAATTCAAGTAATAGAGCGAATCTGAACAGCACGTACTCAAAGACTCCCTTTGAAAAAGCAGTATTTTCGATAAAAGTGGGATTTCTGTACAGTGATCCTAGTGAACACGGAAACATTATATGTAGAATTTATTTCTGCATCCAAATTAACCGGATAGAAATTCAACACAAGTTATCGATTAAATTTGGACAGCACATACTGGAAAAAGCCTCTCGAAAAACCAATATTTTGAATGCAGGTGACACTTTTTTGTCCCATGACTTATACAATAGTCTATTTGAATTCTTTCTGAATTCCAAAAACAACAAAATACTTCTTTTTATGCAGAAATGGTGGATGTTTTGTGGGTTTGACAATATTCGTAAATCTTTTTTTTTTATTCGACGGGGATCTAAGGTATTTCATATATTTTTCTATTAAGTTTTCGAGTGTGTGAAAACGACGATTGGTGACAGAGACGGTGAGGATAAGTTTTTTTCGTAGTTTGAATAACATCATTTTCAGACATGGAGGTACTTGTAAAATATGCCGACACCCACGAACAGTCAAAATCCAATTCCTTTGAAATACATTTTCTGAAATACTGTTTTTTCTTAGACATGAACACTCACGAACATCTGAAAAATCAAAGATCAAACGTCAAAATCCAGCGCATATCCCCTGCAGTTTTTTTTATCTCTGATTTTTTATTTTTAAAATGTTCGTGAACTCACTTCACTTAGCTTTATACACTGTGAATATCAATTTAGGACTTGAGACTATTCGTGAATGTTCGTGTATTTTATAAATATCCAAAATCTCATATCTCGGACACAATACGTTGAAAACAAGAATTCTTTGGATGGTTGTGCTAGTCTAGTGAACTTCTATCTTTGATCAAATTTTGACTTTTAATTCTTCTAGCAATCTGTGAAATTTTGCCTTCTTTGATATTCCTAAAGAACAACCTGAATGTCTAGTATTTCAGGTAGAAGTCACAGATTATTTTCCGCCCACCTTGCGTCTATCCAGCATAAAAAATTCAATGGAAAAGAAATACTTTTCCAAAAAATTGGTTAGCTATCGATGGATATATCCTAATTCAATTTATTACAGAAGTAGTCAAAGTTTATGCAAAACATGAAGTTTTTCAAAGTATATTTGTTTCATACAATATTAATAACAAAACTCAGCAATGATACATGCGTAGTGACTCTAAGAATCCTACAATAATTAACGCATTCATCACGATGGGACCTACCGGTGGGTCTCACTACTACCAACATAGTAAATCGAATCGACTGCAACCACATACATTCTTTTAAAAGATTGATCAAATAGTGAATCTTATGCAGTTTTAAACGCTCTTTCTAATGATATATGTGAAAATTAATTTTGCCCAGAATACGTTGGAGAAAATGAGGTTTGTTGAAAATCTACACAACTATATGCGTGCGTGTTGGAGTTCAAACCTTTTCAAGATATGTTTCCGATGAAAGATATTCTATCTTCTAGAGCGTTTATCCTTCTATTGAATGATATGCATTGGGAAAAAATCCTCATAAGAATATAGATAAGATGAGATAAAGAATAAACAATAGTGCGCGTCTTGTTAAACCAAATGAACGGGTAATTTCAGCAAGAAAAATTGTAAACATTCAACACATGGGTCTAAAGGTCTGATTGTTACATGAGACAGACAACAAATTGAGAGCTATCTAACAGTACAATCAGAAAGTTTTGAAAATGCATTGGTGACGGCGTTAGTCACCAGTGGGTCACATAATAGCCAATCGATACAAATCGTGTTGAATGCGTTATATATTCTACATAGATTGTTCATATTAGGAATATTGACGATAACACGCATGAAAAAGACAATCAATACAAATCGAGCAGTTTAACAGTTCACTACATGCTGTTTCACCGATAAAATAGGTAGTCAAGTTCTGATCTGGAGCCTAGTCGCATGATGATGTAAGTTTGCTTAAAGACAAAAATGTGCGATGTTTAGAGTTTTTTTGATCAAATAAATATTTGAAATAAACTTCTGTATATTAAATTGGAATATTTGCTACGAAAAATGAAGTAAACAATTAAAAGCATTCCAACTTCTCATGTAAAGAGGTTTAAAATACATAAACTAAAGTTGTTCTTCATTGATATCGGTGTGCTCAATAGTGGTTCATGATCCATTTTATGCTCTGTTGTTTGAAATTCGTTAACCTATCGTGAAACTTTCGAAACACATATGGATTAGGAATGCAACAAACCTAAAGCTTTGGATTTGTTTCATAGTATTTGGATTTAAACCTAGGTTTGGTGAAATAAGATATTAACAACAGCGTTCTACTAAAATACAGAGGCTGCACATGTATAAAAGTGTTTTGGCATTTGGATTTAGTTTTACCCTTGAAATTGAAAAAATAAAAATAGTTTCCGATGAAATTAATGGTGAAAAAATTTATGAACTATTTATGCGGGCTTGTTCTAGAAGTAAACCTACACATCAAACTCAAAGAAAATTCAAACCTAAATTTTCTCCAAGATTTGTGAAATCCCTAATAAAGATAACTATTACGTCACTTCCACAATTCATATCGTACATGAAGCTGTCGAAAATCTCTAATGCCTGTAAAAAGCCATACAACGAGATGTTATTTTTTAGTCATCAATAACTTATGAAATTTGCTATAAAATTGTTCTTCAAATTTTTGCTATTCTACGTGTCCTTAAATTTTTGCATTTGAACTAATGATTTCAATTCTAATTGCCAATGGGGGATAAAGGATGAGTCAAGGCTATCCTCAATTGTACTCGTACTTACCAGCGTTTATCTGAATTCGATATATCAATTTATCCATGTAATAGAGCATGTTGATTATACCCAGTGAAAGGAATATCGATGACTATTTTGGATACTGAGCTCGCATATCAAATATCAATAAAATTTTATTCAAAAATACCCACTTTTTTACAACAACACCGCTCTGAACCACTGCGTCAACATAAGGACCCGCCTCCCTTCCTGAACTCATCACTTCCTTTATATATTTTTCTTTTTATGCCTGTTGACAAAGGCGCCATTGTTCCTTCCTTTGCTCTATCTTATTCGACGTCTAATTAACCAATCATATATTATTTTATAAAGATAGCGCTACATACCGTGCTTAGATAATAAGTAAGACTGATGTAAAATATATATAGATGAAAACATTGACATTTTCAGCAACATTACGAAATAACGCGATGACCCTCTTTCCCTCTTCAACTACCTAATATCACCGTCTCCACATTTTTTACACAGACGCTCACCATACTCAAACTCATAAACAATCGAATCGGAGATATTGGAGTACAACATATGGCCGAGATATTGCAAAATAACACGGTGACCCTCTTTCTTTCTTCAACTACTTCATATTACTATCTCCACTTTTTCATGCAGACACTCACCAAACTAGACCTCGGAAGCAATCAAATCGGAGCTATTGGAGCACAACATATGGCCGATGCATTACGAAATAACACGGTGACCCTCTTGCTCTCTTATACCACCTCGTGTCATCCTCTCCATTATTTCATACAGACACTCACCACACTCAATCTCTCTATCAATAAAATCGGACTTGTTGGAGCACAACATATGGCCGATGCATTACGAAATAACACGGTGACTCTCCTTCTCTCTTCAACTACCTCATATCACCATCTCCACTTTTTCACACAGACACTCACCACACTCAATCTCATAGGCAATGAAATCGGAGACAAAGGCGTACAACATATGGCCGATGCATTACGAAATAACATGGTGATCCTCTTTCTCTCTTCAACTACCTCATATCACCATCTCCACTTTTTCATACAGACACTTACCACACTAAATCTCTTTGGCAATGAAATCGGAGTTGTTGGAGCACAACATATGGCCGATGCATTACGAAATAATACGGTGACTATCTTTCTCTCTTGTATCATCATGTCCAGAAAGTTTGTAGAACTCATATTTTATGAAGCAATAAGATAACAATTACTACATTTATTGAATGTAATAACCTTCGCTAGCAACCACACGTTGCCATCGATTATACAAACTTTGTATTCCATCGAAAAAGAACCCTGAACCAAGATTATTTAAGTGCTCCTCAACCGTCGTTATCGCTTCGTCATCAGAGTAAAAGTTCTTGCCACGAAGAAATGCCTTCAAATTTTTGAACAAGTAATAGTCACTAGGTGCAATATCCGGAGAATAGGCGGGATGATTCACTTCACCAAAATTCGCCTCACGAATAGCAGCTTGAACAATGTTGCTCTTGTCCACAGACGCATTGTCATGAAGAGCTAGCACTTCACGATTGTTATTTCGTTGTCTATTTTTGACTGCTCAACTAATTTTTTTTTTGATAGACACGGTTGTGAAAACTAATTCTTTCCAGAAAATGATACAATCAGTCGAGAAGAAGATCTATGCCGTATTGAAAATTCATCTTTTGCACAATAACATGAACTAAACGTTTCATACATGTAATAAGGATACAGTTCTACGAACTTTCCGAACACCCTGATACTATGTTGAGTTGACCAAAAGTTCGTAGAACGGTTAAATGACCCTGTTGGATAAGGTAATCTATTCAGAAAAAAAATTACTAAATATACTCTGCTGTAGAATTTTTGGAGGCGCGTCAAATGATATATAGTAAATGCTAGTTTCATAAGCCTTTGAATGAACTACAGTTAACTTCCTGATAGACGACTACAAACCCATATTCACAGCCTTATTCAAGCATGATAGGTCATTAAATATTGTGGTTCTCAGTATTGGTCAAAAACATTTATAAAATATTGTTTCTCACATATAATTTGGTAGAGTTTTTGATGGGTTATAATTTCATATACGCAATATCTTCGGTCACCTTGTCAGTGTGCGCATAAGCAGTTGTGGGTGTGGATGCCTCTTCGTTTATCAGAAGTTAACTGTAGTTCGTACAAAATCTTATAGCAACAGCATTTTCTAGACACCATTCGACGCGCCTTGAAAAGTTTTACAACATGGTATATTTAGTACTTTTATTTCTGAATAGATTGCCTTATCCGACAGGGTCATTTAACCGTTCTACGAACTTTTGGTCAACCCTAAGTACCTCATATCACCATCCCCACTTTTTCACACAGACACTCACCACACTAGACCTCGCAGACAATCAAATCGGAGTTGTTGGAGCACAACATCTTGCCGATGCATTACGAAATAACACGGTGACCCTCTTGTTCTCTTATACTACCTCGTATCATCCTCTCCATTATTTCATACAGACACTCACCACACTCAATCTCACTGCCAATCAAATCGGAGTTGTTGGAGCACAATATATGGCCGATGCATTACGGAATAACACGGTGACTCTCTTTCTCCCTTCAACTACCTCATATCACCATCTCCATTTTTGCATACAGGCACTCACTACACTATATTTCCCTGGCAATGAAATCAGGGACAAAGGAGCACAACATATGGCCGATGCAGTACGAAATAACACGGTAATCTTCTTTCTCTCTTCAACTACCTCATATCACCATCTCCACCTTTTCACACAGACACTCACTACAATAGGTTTCGGCAACAATCATATCGGAGACAAAGGAGCACAACATCTTGCCGATACATTACATAACAATACAGTGACCCTCTTGCTCTCTTCAATTACCTCATATCACCATCTCCGCTTTTTCATACAGACACTCACCACACTAGATCTCCAATTTAATAAAATCGGAGACAAAGGCGCACAACATATGGCTGAGGTATTACGAAATAACACGGTGACCCTCTTTCTCTCTTCAACTACCACATATCACCATCCCACTTTTTCACACAGACACTCACCACACTCAATCTCGGACACAATGGAATCGGAGTTGTTGGAGCACAACATATGGCCGATGCATTACGAAATAACACAGTGATCCTCTTTCTCTCTTCAACTACCTCATATTACCATCCCACTTTTTCACACAGACACTCACCGCACTCAGTCTCATAGGCAATGAAATCGGAAAAGACTTCATCAAACGATTGGACGAATTGGTTCAACGGAACAAGAGGTCGAAACGAAAACGCTAATTGTCGATTTATCCATAGACGGAGCAAATGAACATTTGATTTTTTATGTCTTACTGCAATTAAAATAAAACTGTAGTTAGAATATGTTTGTAATATGACAGCTTACGGTTGTAGAAACACGAAGTTGAAAGTATTTGACATGATCGAATCCAATGGCATCTTTAGATCACTTATATTTAAAGGTGTTTCGGGTTGGTTATTTCCAATTGAAGACGTTTGTAGCATCATAGTAGAACACTGCTTTCATTATGGATGTATAGTTGGTACTTGGAAAACATCTGATAGAGAAGGGCCTATAAAAACCTGGTGAATCTAGGTCAATACATCTTCGTGCAATGGGTTTTCTGTACAGAAAATGTCTGTAGATAATACCTGTGTCAATCGAGTATAAAGACAGATTTTAAAGACGCCATACCAGTCAACTATTGAGCCATCAATTAAACATTCTTCAAAAATCATAAACAGAGCTTTTTCTCGGCTTCAATACGCATTGAAAGAAAGATCCTAACAGAGAAGATATTGTAGAGATCAACCAATCGGAGAAAGGATGATGTTTTCAAATAAATCAAATCTAATTAACAGATTACTTTCCACAGCGATGGCATAGGTATGCTGTCTATTATTTTATTTGTAACACAATATGCATATGCTAAGTGTCCATTAAATGAATTTCTATGTTTCATGATCTTGAATGCTATAGATTGCAATACTTCATATCGATATTATCTGAAAGCACAGATGGATAAGTGAAGGTCATTTTTGAATTGATTTGGACACTTTTTCGAAGGAAATTGGCTTGACTTAACCCAACTTTTTATGTATCATCAGGTCGCAAGTCAAGTCAAAAAATGTATGCAACTATATCTGTTTTATGCACCTCACTTTTAATTTCTGGTTTGAAACGTATTGGAAAATTTTAAAGTAGAAACGATCAATATACTCATAGAAGCATTTCCCTTGAAATAAAATGAGATTCGAAAAGTCATGAAACAACTCTTCACGTTTTTATGGATTATCTCGTTTTCCTATAAACTAATTAACGAAAACACATTGTTTTATTTGTACTATACTGAGAAAATTAGTTGAACATAAAGAAACCATTGTTAAACTTTAACATGAATCAAGAAAACAAATTCTTTAGACAATTTGTCTTCATCTCAAGACGATATTGAATAGAAATAGAGCGTTCAAGTATTGCTGCAATACTTGATTCTGGATTTATTCTTGTTAATAAATTGAGCATTTGATCTATTTCATGAGTAAACTGACGTCTCAATTGAATTGCATTTTGTAATCGAAAACTGGTTAACAATTAATTTTCTCAGGCCTTCCGATTAAGATCAACAGACTTTCGAAGAAACCTGAAATGCAGTAACGAAACCATTGAACAAAATTGTGACCAAAGATTTTTCAGTTCCAGTGTAAGACATGAAAACAATAGCAATCATTTAATTATACTCTTATACAAAATATCCTCCACTACATCACCCCAAAGTATAAGAGATTACACGTCAACAGCATTAACTGCCAACGCTAGCATAAAAGTAATTACTTCATAACAAACCGTATAATATCAAATCTCTCTCGTAGGACCAAGCATCTCTACCGACCAAGAGTTACGAAAGTAAACAAACATTTTCATTATTCGCCAAACATTGTATTCCAAATAACCAACACAAATCGTCAAATCACTCCTATACTTTCAATCTTTTCTGAAACACACCAGCGTTACTTGAGAACATTCCTTTTGAAGACCTAATTTACTTAATATTAAATTCAAAATTTGTCCTCTGAATGACAGATCATATCCTACCAAAATCATTAACCAAGTCCCAACAAATAAATGACATCCATCAGAAACTACCCAAAAAAACTATCATCAACCGATTTAATGCCCCGCATTCTCAAAACTACCACATGCACCAGAGACGCAACGACAAACAGACTGTTCAGTAATCACTCAAAACAAAAGATAACAAAAACCTCCGTGTTTATTCTTTTGATCTTTCATATAATAAAGCTCGTTTCTGATTGACTAGGACAGACAAACATACATACATTTTCCGAATGTAAGATTCTTTCTTTCAGAAAAGGGAGTAAGCACATGTCATTGTACATGTGAAAATTCAAACTCTACACAAATTTAGAGGACAAAGTTTGACGAATTAAAAAAGACTGATATTTTAACAAAGACACGTTCATTCTTTTAGGTCACCAATCTACAAATTTTGAATTATTCTTGTTTGCATCTGTATTTAAGTCTTAGCTTCTACCTCATCTGACAATAATATCATTATACTACTTTCATAGATAAATATTCATATAGATGATGTATGCTGTACCGATTGAATTCGATGTATCATCACATTAAATATTAAAATAATCAAAAGCAATGTTACATAAAATCGACGTACCTTTAGCTGCTAAATCAATACACAAGCCCTTTTTTTTTTAAGTTGAACAATTTGATTAATAATCTCGGTAATTAAAAGATGAGCATTTGGCGAATGCCATAAAGCAAATAGCATAATATTGTCTTGAAATTTACTAACAGGAGGAGGAATCTCAACTATACTGACAAGAACCTTAAAAGAAGGTAAAACATTTAAACAGACAATTCAAAAAAATAAACATACCGGTCATATAGAACTATGACTACTTTTCAAAACAGGCTTACCATCTGTACTAATCAATATGATAATTGAATTATTTCTTTTTTTCTTGAAAATAGAGTCTATAAGAAAATATTGCATTACTCTATTGACAACAATTTTCGAATAGTTTTCGTTTTTTAGTTCCATAGTGAGTGTATTAACAAATGTCCAGTAACTTTTTAAGAGGAATTCAAACGAGATGCATCTATTGGAGTTGAAACCAGAGGTAATATTGAGGAATGTAGCGGTGTTAAATATGGAAACGACTAATCGTTGATTTAAAAAGTTTATCATAAGTGCAATAGGTGAGATTTGGAGTACCTTAATAGATTCTCAAATAACTCGATTCTTGAGGAAAAATAATTTTTTATTAGGCATTTCATGTAACAAAGCATGTCTAGTAAAGAAGTTGTGAATACTAACATAGTATTATTTGCGTATTGTAGCGTAAGCAGAAATAGATATGTATTTGTGTCGTCCTAAAACTTTAAGAAGCTGTCCGAAATTCTCTAGTTTGAAAAAGATATTTTTCATGAAATTGTGGTTTGGAATAATCACCACGTGATCGTGAGACTGAACTTGATGAACAAACTAAAACATCTGATTCCGTTTTCTTTAAGAAGAAGTCGTATATCGATAAATATTGCGCCTAAAAAGACATGAATATTTGTCTCTCCGTTTTGTTCAAACAAGTTAGAGTTCAGGATTAGAACATATGACGTCCCAAACCACTGAATATGATCAGATGTCTATATTAGGCATTATCAACCTCAATCGAAGACAAAGAACTCGAACTTGAAGTTTATTTGTCGTTTATGTATGAATCTATACAGGGATATTTCTATAAAACGATCATCGTTAGAGTAGATGCTTGTTTCGTAGCTTTCATGCAATCAAGGAGATCGAAATACAAGACGATCCAAATGAACATTATTTGAAATGATAGTCACACTAAATTTTCTTTCAGAAAAGAGTCAGTGAATCCGTAGGATGAGCGCTACTTGTATATAAGAAAGAAAAAAATGCATATACATGTGATAACATAAAAGGATCATTAATAGAACGAAAGAAACGCATGGAATCATATGAAAAGATGATATGGTAAAGCATTCGATGGTATTAAAAAACTTTAAAAAATTGGCGGGAAGATAAAAAACAAGTATCTGCCCGTATTAACTGGTGAGAATGTGTGATAATGAATAATCATGTTAAACAAAATAGATTCACCTGATATATTATTCTGAATCTTGAGCTCACGCGCAACTTGATATACAGTACATGGTACGCACCAAAATCTAACTGTGCAATCATTACGCGGTTCTTCAAACAGACCATATTTGAGAATGAGAGCTTTACGCTTGTTAGTAATTGATATCCATGTTGGAGAATTCTATCCAGAACCACAAATAAGTCCAACAAGCTTTATCATAATCACTACCATCGGTCCCCATAGCTATGCACCAACACCCATAACAACAAACCTTCCAGTCATTGCAACAATCAAAAAGGTCTGCTACATGAATTGCGAAGTGTAAAAACAAAAGCATAAAAATATTCATGAATATTTATCAAATCAAAAAGTCTATTTTGCCAGTTATTCATAATAAAAGAAATAATGTGAAAAAACGCAAAATAATTGAGTGAATTAATAAATTCTAAGCGTTTTTGATGTAAAAGCGTGTTTTGAAATTCTTGATATCATTCATTACCTTCATTATCAGTAGATGACGATTTTTTTCTATTTCATTCATCCATTGTATGTACATCACCTTTCTTGTCGATTTACATCTTATGAGAATAACAAAAAACATGCCAAGGAATATAATTTTCATGTTTACTAAGTTATAGTTAATCAAGATCCAAAAAGAAGAAATAATACGAAAATGATTAATTCATAAAAGAATAAAGGTAGAAAAAAGCATAAATTAGTAATAAAACGAAATCAGAATATAACACATTATATTACGGAGTACCGATTGACATGAGATATGGGTGTCTAAATTCTGAAAGCTAACTATTACCAGAAGACTTAACGATATTGAAATAATAATGCAAAATCAAAAGAGACTCCGGTAAACCCATCTTTCTTGAGGAAGTAGTAAACTTAATGTTTTTCAGCAGAATCATATGAAAATTTATAAAGTACCGAAAGTCTCGGTGATAGGCGAACTTCTAATATATTCATTAATGTATGCTAACTCGTTCACTTTTTTAAAATAAAACTTTAATTAGAAAAGGTGTTTAAACCACATAATCATTCAAGAAAGATCTCTATATGAAAATATGTTTATATTTATCATGTATTTCCTTTCTGAAATGACTTTATCTATATTTTGTCAATAGAATCAAATGGAAAGAGGTAATTTTGACAAAAAGAAAATATACTGTTGATGTTTTTTCTGATTTCTGAGCTATAAGCGTGAAAGACATCTATTCATTAATGATACATAGTTAAACAATTCCTTTCATTTCGTTCTAATTATTATATATATACGAAAAAAAATATATATGTATTTTACATAAAATCTGATAGTCCTAGTAAATGAAATGAGTACATAAAGTGTAAACATCTTTTTCGGCTAGAGTTTCTCTGACACTTTAATTTTAAACTGCTTCAAACAAATAAAAAAAACGCCATTTTTCAAAGTCTTTCGACGAGTTCTTTCTAATAAGGCCAAAAAGCTAGTAAGAAAAAGTACTCACTCAGATTTCTCATTGCTGACATTTTATATATAGATATATATGATAATTCATTTTCAACTGATCATTCATTTTTATTACTTGTATTATATTTATATGATAGAAATGTCAAAATTCAACTTTTATCTTTTAGTATGACTTTACTTTAATTTCATTCAAAAACAAGATCAAGGTCATGAAGAAAGTCTTGTTTTTCTCAAAATCTGAGTAGGTGCCGACTTTCATGCCTACTGTAGTTGAATGACACTAGTGGGTTGAACAAGTGCAATCTGAGGCAAATATTCCATGTTGTTGATTGGTTGAGTTACGATAATCATACCTTGCGTTACAACTAAAAATAAAATAAAACATGAGAATTCTTTCATAACATTAAACATCTTCATCTAATTATCTCTCTAAGTACACTTTTGAAAATATATGATACGCGATTAAGTAAGAGTGAAAAGTTATACAACTTTATATTCGCTATTTTCTATAGAAATTATAAGTATGAATAATCATAACAAACAAAAAATAGATTCACCTGGCATATTATTCCGAATCTTGAGTTCGCGAGCAGCTTGACACACAGCACACGGCCCACAACAAACTATCACTAAGCAGTCATCACAGGGTTCTTCAGGTAAACCATATTTGAGACGAAGAGCTCTTCGATTATCTGTGATTGGTATAATAGCAGCAGAGTTCTGTGAAGAAACACAATAAATCCAACATGCTTCATCATAATTACTGCCATCGATCTGTACAGCATTTTTACCATATAAACATGATGTGCACCAGCAACCATAACAACAAATTTTGCAGTCGTTACAACAATCACAAAGATCAGCTATATAAATTGCAAAGTACAAAAAAAACAGAAAAACATTCATGAATATTTGTCAAATCAAAGACCTTACTTTGCCAGTTATTCATAATTAATAGAGAAATAATGGGAGAAAAAAGTAGTGTAGAATGGCTGAGTGAGTTTATAAATACTGTGCATTTTTTTTTATAGAGAAGAACACGTTCTGATGTGATTGATGTAGGATATAACGTCAATGGTTTTTTTTGCTGTTAATGAATGAAAGATTTATTTGAAACTAATAAAGTACATATCATGCTATTTTATATAGCAGCTTTTATTTATAAAATTTGCTTACTTATTCAGATCTTCAAGGTGACTTTATTTTATTGCTCTTCACGTACTAAATGATATCGAAAATAGACTAATTTCAGTATTTCATGGAAGCTAATCGAGGTTTCCCGAACGAAAAATATACGTTTATTTGAACCATTTATTAAAATAAATGACTTGTGTTATGATTAAAACTATATGAACCATTGTTTAACCCTTTTCGAAAAGAGAGATGTATATACTCTAATTGACAATTTGTGGATCTATCATCCTTAAATTTGTCCATTTTTTAAAACAAAACCTCCGATAACAACATTTGACAAGAGATTTTCCGCATGTCACCGTTCCATGCGTAAAAGGTGCTCGTTAATTCGTATTAGTTTGCCGACATTCCATCACTATATTAGCATAATTCAGAGTATATTATTTTAATATTCAAGAATAAATTGAAACGTGGTGTTATCATTATCTTCGGTATAGACATTGGTTATATGACAATTCATCGCTTTAGTCATATCCATATGACATGGAGTTATTTAAAATCATTTATTTGATAAGAAAACATTCCACAGAAAATTTTTGCCTCCTTCGTCAATTCATACAACTATGACTATTTATCTCTTTTTCTTTTTTTGTCTAATAGTGGAATGGAAAATAAAAACATATAGATTTAATCGTTCTATATTGTCGTCTTGTCATTTAGTTTGATTATTAGCAAATAAGAAAAGAAAAATAGTCATAAATGTATAAACTGACGTTGGAGATAGAAAATTTTTTCCGAAATGTTTTCTTATCAAATAAAAGATTTTAAATAAATAATAATTAATTAAATCATAAATAAAAATGACCTTCTTTAATATTTCTAATTAAGAGAAAGAATATCGGTCATAAGGAAAAAAAAAGAATGAAAAGAACAGGATATGAAAGAAAGAATAACGACAACTAAAAATGGATTACATAAATAATAGACAAAGGAAACATAATTGTTCGTCATCAAAGAAATAAATTATGGCGAGAAAGCCTTGGTACAAAATTTTTGTTCAATTTTCCACTATTTAGTGTTTACTCGGGATAACGAAAAGGAGACAGTTTGAATCAGAATATGACGCTTCTTCTAACTCTGATTATATTCAGAATTAGTTTTTGATTTAAGGCTGATTAACTAGAAGCAAATAGTTAAATAGACACAAAATAACGTCTGTGTCTAGTTATTCATATCGTCAATTTTTTTATTTTAATTAAAACTACTCCAGTTCCAATGATAAAAAATTGTTTTATGTATCAGTTTGTAGAGTGAAGCTTGATTTACGAAATGCTCGGCTTCCTCATTCTTTTTTCTAATATCATAACGGTAACTCAGAAACTGTTACATTCTAGAAAATAATATTCAGAAAAAACAGTTTTTGACAATACACTGTATTAGAGGGGTCCACGAAAAATATAATTTATCTAGTTTTACTTTTAGTCCCTTTAAGCTATTCCTTTAGTCCTTTTAGATTTCTTTAGTCTGAAGGGATTAAAAGGAATAAAGGGAATAAAGGTACTATAAGTATCAAAGGGAATAAAAGGACTGAAGGGAATAGAGAAAGCACGAATAGTGAAACGTTAAGTATCATTTATGGAAAAGCAAAGTTTTATTGGATTGGCATGAAATTTTTTTCCTTTTTTCCTTAAATTCCCTAGAACAGCCGAGAAAGTTCTAGAAGTTTCCATACTAAGGGTATATGTAGGGGTACGAATATCTTTCGAAGAACAACAAAACTATGGATATGGATGTTGATCGTGAAAGAGAAATAAAGATATCTCGTAACGAGCTGCGTGTGTTGCTGCTTCATGAATTCAGTTTGGCTCATAAAGCAACAAGTAACGTTCATCATCAAGCGATTCACTTAGCCCTAGACTGATAGAATACATGCATAGATGTAATAGCATATAACGCTACATTAAAAAAGTAATAGGCAACATTGATAAGATGACCAGTATATTTGAGGCGACCAGAAAACTTATTTAGAAGAATTCTCGCTCGAAGTAAAGGTGATGCATTTACAAATTTAATTATTTTTATTGTTTTTGTTTTAGGTTTTTTTGATTTTATAAATATAAATAGCGCCCAATAAGATTAGGCAACAGTACGATTTTTTTATAATTACATTTACGTTATTTGTATATACAAAAATATGGATTATATTATGCAGAAAAATTGAATTTTATTAATCAATATTTTATGCTTAAATTCGCGCATTAATTGTAAACTATTAATAAATTATATATTCATTGATACAACATTGCACAATCAATCCTACAATAATTAATAATTTTAACTATTTCTTTAAATCCATACTGCTCATTTGTACTAACTCTCACTAATTAAATGCTTTTGTAAGTCTTTTCACATCACTACCAGAATTATAGTTATTGCATTGACATTTTACCCATGATTATTATGGGTTAATTTACATCAATCTTTCGATGATCATTTGTACCATAGTTACCGGAATAGCTGTTTGTATCATGGTTGCTATATGGTCATCTATGCCATAGTTACGTGATCGTTTGTATCAAAAGAATAACCATTTGTGCCATAGTTACCTAGCTAATTTTGGTAAAAAATGGCCGTTAGTGCCAAAAAGATGGCCATTTGTACCAAAAAAATGGTCAATCGTGCCATGTTACCGACAATTCCGGTTTCTAGACCCTATCTTTTCAGTCTAGGGAACAGAAGCAACAAGGAACATATGTGGCACAATGGGTGAGGACGCACTCTCCATCCGTATAGCACAATATTCGTTCAATCGGTTTAAGAACGGTAACTTCGAATTCGACGATTTACATCATACCGGAAGACCACCACAGATGGATATGGACCACTTAAAGCAGTTTATTGAAGCAGATCCAAGATTGACTACACGATGTTTAGCAGAACGACTGCGGTACTCTCATATTTCAGTAGAAAGACATCGTGTAGGAAAAGTTAGCAGCGGATTCGAGTTTTTCTTGTGAATATTCGCTTCTCAACTTGAAATGGCTCTCTAATTGGTTGGGATAGATGCAAAATTTAATTAAAGATCAATTCCAGCTGTTTAAAGAAATATTCGAAGTCGAGGAGTGAATATCACCAAGGAATACTTACTAAAACTGTCGAAAATCTCAGTATCGTGGCCTAAACATCCCATTTTTGGCCGATGAGTACCCTCATAAAACTCACCATTCGATATAGAATTAAATTCTGCATCCATCCCAACGAATAAGAGGGCCATCGCATGTCAAGTAGCGAATATCAGCAAGGATTACTGGCTAAACGTCCTAAAATCTCAGTATTTTGCACCAAACCTAAGCGGGAAACAACCAGGCCTTTGACTTTAAAACACTTCCTCCTACTTTGAAGTTCTTTAAACTACTTTACGCGTATTTCGAGCTACTTCATACACATTTTGACTCGCTTTGAAGTACTTTACATTTAATTTAAGCTACTTTCAGCCGCTTGAAATACTTTGGATTACTGCAACTACTTTAAGTTTCAAAAATCGAACAAAGTTGTTGTGTTATAAGAACGATGTCCAAAATACAGAACAAAAGCGTTTTTATTACGAATCGATTCCCAAAAACGTAACAACTATGCTCTGTTATGGGAATAATTCCGTAAAAACGACAAAAATGTTCTATTATCGGAATTTATCCCAAAACAGAAAAAACTTGTTATGTTTTTGGGAAATCTATTCTCAAAAATGGGACAAAAGTGTTCTATTTCTGCGAATTTTTCCCAACGAGCACTCTGGAGTGTTTCGATGGAATTTTAAGTACTTCCTCATACTTTAAAGTACTTTATACTACTTTTGTATTTTATTGTACTTTTCCACTTCAAGTCTGGTGTTTCCTTCTTCCCCAAACCTCACATTTTTTGTTGATGACCCCCTCCCAAATATCATCATTCGATGCAGAATTAAATTTTACATCCATCTCCAGCAATTAGAGAGCTATCCCAAGTCGAGGAGCGAATATTATCAAGAAAAACTCGAATCTGCTGCTAACTTTTCCTACGTGCGTATGTTTCGTATTTGCACCTGGAAGTAGCTAATATACATCCAATCATGCTTGATGAGTTTTTACAAATAGAAAGTTGGTTTTATTTTTTTTAGCTTTTTATTATTCATTATATGATGATATGGTTCAATGACGAGCAAAACATAATTTTAACAAAAAAAATATTAAACTAATATTAATGATCGTAAAGAATGAAGGACATGCATAGAGGACAATGTCCTCGAGCAGAGAGAAAAATGCTTTAAATAATGCGAATAGTGAAAATGAGGATTTTTCCATAAGAATAACAAAATTTGAAAGCTTATTAGAAAGCAAACGTTCAATGACTAATTATATTGTTAAGCACAAGAGAGCTCGTGTTCGTCAATTTCTAACATATATATTGCTGAATTATTATCATTTATTTGATCTAAGAAAACAAAGGATACACCGTTATGATCTATTATATGTGCTAGGGAAATCCTCACTGAAAACATCAACAGAAATATGGTATCTGCATTTGAAAAGAAATTGATTCTCAATCAACTCTTTCTTTTAGATTAATGACACCATGTAAATACACAGCCAAATACCCTATTCTATCTACAACGAATGATTTACATCATTCATCAAATAGTTTATCTTCACACAATCCAAGGTCTCCCAAGTCTATATTGACGGTCCGTAAATGGCGGTAAACCGATACCAAACGGCATCTTTACAGTGTACAGATATTTTTCACGTACGAGCATCGGTTAATTACATATATACGGATACATTACAGACCATTTAGCATACACCATTGACTACACCGTAATGAAACACCGTTTAAGTGGTGTTTTTAATGTATCTTATAATAAGATGGTAAAGTAAATCTTATAAGATTCTTAGTATAAGATATGAATAAAGTTTGATGATCAGAATCTTGCAAAGTCATATCTAACCATGCGCAACTAAAGTTTTTCTTCGTCAACATAGCTCAATAAAGATAAAGAGGCATATAGACATGGACTAAGCCTGCTATCTTACTTTTCGTATAGATAATTTCACATCGTTGTCGATTGCAGTAAACAATTTATATGTATAATTTTATTATCTTTAGATTCAGATATTTCAAAATTATCGTGAATAAGCGAAATATCAAGTTTACGTGTTAAATTCTTCTTTTTTTTATTTAGATATTAGAACGATATCGTCGAAAGCGTATGAATTATATATATATAAACAATGTTTATTGTTTTCATTTAGATAATTCAATAAAATCGTTGAAGAGGCAAATATGTATTTTATTTGTAAAATTCTTCTTTCTTTTTTATTTAGATATTTCATCAATATCATCAAATAGACAAGTGTAAATTTTCTAGACAAAATTCTTATTTTTGTTTATTTAGATATTTGAATTCCATCATCAAATAGGTAAATATTAATTTAAATATAAAATTCTCCTCTTTCTTTTTCAGATATTTAGGAAATATTATCGAAAAAATAAGCATAAATTTTATGTAGAGATTACATTTTTTTATTTCGATAGTTTCATTTTTGTCGTCGAGAGACAAATATGAAATTTATATATTAAAATTGTTTTATTTCAAGATTCCAATCATGTTGCCAATATGTACAAATAAGAATTTTATTTATACAATTCTTTTTTTTATATAGATATTAAAATAATATTATTTAAAATGTATGAATTATATATATAAACTTTCTATACTTGTTTTTCATTTAGACATTTCAATCAAATTTTGGGATGAACACTTAGAATTTTTACATATAGAGTTATTATTTTTTATTTAGATATTATTATAATATTATCAAATAGATAAATAGAACTTTATATATGAAGTTTGTTTTCTTTTTAGATATTTTAGGTTTACCGTCGAATAGGCAACTATAAGTTTAACATATAAAATCTTTTTTTTTTTTATTTTTATTTAGATATTTTAATAATATCGTGGTATATGTAAGTAGAAATTTTATATATTAAATTTTTATTGTTTTTATGTAGATATGATTTTTCTAACATCGTCGTAATAGTAAATATGTCAGGTGCACAGGTGTGGTGTTGTTTGATAAAAAATGATGGAAAATCAAAGAAAATTATGAAAAGGAAATATCACAGATTAGAACAGAGAGCTGAGATCGATGAAAAACTATATTTGAAGTTCCAATAAAATCTTACATGGATTATAGAAGATCTGGCACAATTTCATAGTATGATCATACTAGAATCCTACCTTAAAATTTGAATTTTATCCGTAAACGGAGAGAAAACGACCAGATACGGTTCGTTTTTGGTTCGCAAACGATACGGTTTTGATAGACCTGGGCTACTTTAACCACCATTTAGATCTTTTTCTTATGTCATCATTTAATCACGAAAAGAATTTTTTTTATACATATAATGATGTTGTTTATTGCGGTTTCGAAAACAATGCTGATTTTTTGCTCACTGTGAAATAACCGTAGTCTCGAGAAATTCATTTATTTGTGGCTTCGAGCAACTACAGAATTTACAAGCATCAATGGTTTCGAGAAAAGAAAAAATTTCTTGTTAAAGTTCAAATAAAACCATGTCGAAAATAGAACATACCGGTATTGAATAATACGATTTATAACAACTTTTCAAACATTGAATTAAGAAAAACTGTTAAATTTTATGTCATATCGGCATAGAAAAATCTTTTTATAAGATATATAAACAAGTAACGCTCGTCCCTGCGACTTGCTTAACCCTCGACTGAATACAATACACTCAATATTTATCATCTAATTAAATTCGACATTTAGAAGTATCGTTACACAAACACATGCATACAAAAAGCCTATCTCTTATTATAAGGGTTGATCTTTTTACACGAAAGTTGTCTCCAATAAGGATGCATAGTTTTTGTATGCATATATTTGTTCAACAAGAGTTCTCAATATCGAATGCCATGAGAAGTGATAGAGAATGCGTAGACTATATTCAGTCGAGGGTTAAGCGAGTCGCACGGACGCGTGTTACTTGTTTTTCAGTGTTTTTTTTTCAAAGACGATAAATCTAAAATCTTTTGAAAAACTATTCACGCCAATTGATATCTCACCCTTGAAAGCGCTTTGGTCAATTGTATAAACAAAATCATTATTTTAGGAAAAAATTTATTTTTTTGGGGTAAAACAAATTTTTTTGCCAGATAATAAAAAACAAATGATACCATTCGATTCTGCAGCCTCAAAAGCCTGTTGATCGAACCCTATAAAAAATAAATTTTTTCGTCAAAAACTTATCTTTTCTGAATTCGTGAAAAAATACTTCTTTTCGATGAAAAATACCAAACCTCATTAATTCCTAACATCAATTGATCAATTCATGTACCATCATAATCAGCAATGCTGTTGATCAACGGCCATTAGCCTTTTAGACGATGTTTTTTTGGCCTCGATGTTCTTTTGACCCTGACACAAACAAACACACACGCACAAACTATTTTTTTTTTGTATGACCCTCCTTTCAGTTGAGGGAAAAAAAGTTTTTTTTCTGCGTCAGAAAATTGTTGAGCAAAATCAAAATCGATCGTGATAACTAAATATATTCAAAGTTATCAAAGTTATATTGCATGTGCTTTGTGGAATATTTCGAATATCTGCTCTGATTCCCGAATAAACTCATATACTGATCCGATATCCTTCAGAGTACGTGTGATTATTGAATGAATTACTGGTAAATATATAGCTATATGCTTGTGATCATTACTATGATATTCTTGTTGGCATAGAGCAAGAGCACTTTTGTACCGTGCCAGAAATTCATTGAAATCATGCTACAAGCTCAATTCCTTATCAATTTGGTCTTTTAATCTATTGATCGATGATTTTAATTCATTACTATGAGTGTTGACACACTATCTCATCCTTAATGTGTCTTTAGAAAAAGAGTACAAAAAGAAAACATCTTTCGAAATGATTTTATCAACATAATAGCATTGAGAAAAAAAAACCTATATCTAGTGCATGACTCTTGTTTGATTATTTTCTATGCCATTAACCATATTATTCCTTATCTTTATTTTTTTTGTTGAATATCCGATATCAGTAATAAGAAGCAATGCATATTAATATATTACTAAGGGGAGATTGTCTTTTTTGTGGCTTTCTTATCCTAAAATAAGCGAGAGAAAAAAAATCAACGAAGATAAATTTCTGCTTAATAATATATTCGTACTTATTGCTCTCTAGTGTTTCTGTCGTGTATGCAACCCATTGGTTATAATGATGGGAGGTCAGAAAAAAGTCAAAAGGAAAAAAAGAAAGACATAGCATATCTATCATATATACATATATTTGTCGATCGTTCTTTTTTTTTTCTTATGTATTCTGTCTTTATTCTGTCTTGATGTAAAAGAATAACCAATTTTTTTCTTTTTCTATCGTATATTCTCTATTCAGTCGTTTTCTTCATTGGTACATATAGAGATTCATTTTACCACATATTCTCTTATCTGACTATTTTTCTTATTCGTCCTTCTTCCATCAAGCCACTATTGTACGTGTATTTTCTAGTACATATTCATCTCTTAACAAACTAACCATCACATACATATAACAATATGCTAAATTTATTGATTGCTTTTATGGTCATCATCTGCTGTTGGTCCAGTACAAATGGCATTGATCAATCATCCGACGATAAGCAAACTTTATCAATAGTGATAGACAATAAGAATAATAACACTGAAAATCGGTATATATAACATATTTTTTTTTATCTTTAATTTGTTTTTCCTATTTGAATAGAAATATAAAGAACTTTAATTATCTTCGTTTATCCGATGGTCAATGTCACAATTGTTCAACATACAAATGTACCAATCATAAAGCTAATATGGGTGGTTCAGAATGGTGTATCATGTTATTTCCTGATGCTATTGCTCATTGTAATTCTGATTCAAATTGTGGTGGTTATACAATGACAACAGCAGAATGGTTTCATAAAAAATATGATAAAAATGGTCAGATGGCTGTTCATTTAAATAAAGCTAATGAAAAAACAATCGATTGTTTATTATCAGAATGGAGTAGTTATGAAAAGCAAAAGGATATTCGTCACACTCCTATTGTTTATGGAAGATCGACATGTGAAAATAGGTTCGTTAACTAGACTATTCATTCTTACTTGATTAATTTTTTTGTATTTATAGTCAAAAAGAAACATGTGATGAACTGACCAATTTCAATTATGAATTCGTAAGCAATTCAGTTGCAACTATGAATGGTACTCCATATTTATGTAAGAACCATCCCAATGGTCTAGATAATAAAGATGTAAATTGCATATTACCAATAAGTGATGGTATTAAACTTTGCAATTCAGATGAACAATGTGAAGGATTTTTGATTAATACAGACACTGAATGGCAAATGAAATATTTAAATAATGGAATGCAAGCTGTTCAATTATTCGGAAAAGGTGTAACATATACGCCCAGTCAAATTTGGCGTAGTTTTAAAAAACAACATTAAAATCTTTCTTTGTTTTTTTGCATTTATCTCTTCATTTGTTTGTTTTTTCCTTTAGATACGCTTTTATGTTTAATTATATAATGGAGCGGATAGTTTCTTCATGCATGATTTTTATTCAATTATATCATTGATTAAACACCATTGATGTCTTGTTCAACTGCCAGATAACAAGCATTAGTCTCTCCTGTTTGAGTATTCAAGAAAAAAACGCCAAATTTATTTACAATAAGAAAAACTAATGAGAAAGATGAAGGTCAAGGTTATGTCATATGGTAATGATAAACCATTATCTAATTACAGATACTAATTTTTTCCTGCTCACATTTTATAGGATGAGCACTATCTTGGTAAACTGATTTCCAGTTCATGTGAACATGTTTTCGAATGAAAAAAAAAAAAATAATTTTTTAAAATAGTATGATTGTTAAATGTATGTATTAGCTTTGAAATAAAAAAGAAGCTATTTTCTTTCTTTAGATCTCGTTTATTTTGGCAAGTATTTGATAAGAATGTGTCATTGCGTCAAACATGACCATCATCTTGAAATATTTGACGAAATCGGTGAGAAGTAAAATAATGTTTGAATAAATAAATTAAAAACTAGATGTATCAAAGTCTACTCAGAATGAAGTTTTAAAAAAATAATATACATTTTATCGGATGAATTTTCTCTTCTAGAACAGAAACTATCTTCTCTTCGGATCTGAAATACATTGTATCATTTTCTGATATTGATACATAAGACGTTATTAATACTAACATTGGTATGTATGAGTGAAAATGAATAGTTGATGTTTTGAAAAAAAAACGAAGTACAAATTATATTATATAAACTTGGTGCACATCTTGGTTGGCAGAAGAATATATGAAGGTGAATGGATATGTATAAGGTGTCATCTGAACAATTACTTCGTATGCTTTCGTAATGTGTGTGAATATTAAAATTAATTTTTAAATAAAAGGAAAATATTTAGTGAATATGAATCAACAATATATTAAATTTAGATTCGATTTCGTTAGTTCTCAGATATATATATATATATATATATATAATACCAAAATATGAGATTCACTGGTGTCATTTGATTATCAAATTTGAACAAACAAAACAACCCAGGTCAAAAAGTACGGGTCGGGTCCGGCAGGAAGGCACCGAAATTCAATAGAACATGAAAGCAGTATTCCGCGATCTTCCACATAATTTCCCGTTAGAAACGCACGAAATATATCTGGTAAAAAAACTGACAGGTTCCCTTCAAAACCACATACGCGGAACTACCATGGAAGCCATTGAACACCCGATAGATTCCAAACAACCGTATTCCATTTTGTTCCGAATCGATTCCTGCATTAGAAATTCCATAAAATCCGAGCTCATTCCTTCCCATACAACCACTTCACATGATTAATATTGATTTGTGCCAAAGATTATGATAAAAAAATACCTAATCATACTCAAGACTTCCACCGCTCACCAAAACCGCCTAAAGCTAAATCTTGGGTGAATTCTCTAAGGAACTCAGCAAAAATTTCTTCCATTCGCTTGACTTCCAACAAATACTACTCATATCTTCAATTCATTTTCAAATGTGTTCATATCACCAGCTTTCAAAAAACCTGTTTTTCTTTGATGTCAACTAGCCTAAACTTTAAATAGATTAGATATAATGTTAGATGTCGTCTCGTCAATATTTCCAAAAACAGTCTCCATCTCCCAGTCATCTGCTAAGTTATGTTCTAAAAGAATTCCAAATCATATTCCATATAATCTTATCAACTCTGAATCAATTCAAGAAAATTTTAAACCTATCAAAAATCATTATTCATCAACTATTATCGAAACATTTTTCTAAAAAGTCTTTTTTTTTCAATATGACCATGTAGCATAGATTTTTCATCGATGTAAAATGTTTTTCTATTCTGATCGTGTAAAAATCGTATTGCTTAATAATGCCATAGTTTGGTAAGAATACATTGAAAGTAGAAATTCTTTGGAGATTTTGCTAGTCTAGTATCGACCTATCTGAGCCTAAAATATGAGTTCGGAGTATTCGAGTAATTGAAGTGATCTACTCTTATCATAATTATTTCGAGATAACACTTTAGATCTTCTCTATGCCAGGTATTACTTAGGAAGTTTTTCGGCCAAACCTATTTACTATCAACGATCCACCGAAATATAAGAAATTTTTTTTTTCCAAAAAGTGACTAGCTTCCCATCGAGTCACCCGTATGCTATTGTTACATTGGAACAGAAACGGCATTACATTTATTTTTAATCAAAATTTCGTATTTTTCCAAGAAGTGTCAAAGTGAGTGTTGTTCTTTTCTTTAAACTTATTGTCTTTTAACGTGGAATTAATGTACATATTCTGCATTAATTCAATCGAGAGAGATTCCTTATTTGTTGGAAAAAGACAACGAAACACTTTCTATGTATCTACATTGTCTTGTCAATGTCGATCTTTGTGCTTTCAACAATCAAGATCTCTGTGATCTTTCATGCACATAATAATACATATTTATCCCAATTATTTCTTTCAAATCAAATGATTAAAAAGCAATGAAAAAAAAGACTTAATTACTACTTTTAATAAGGTTTATTCATCGAGTAGTCCAATTAATTTGCTGGTATTTCAATTGTATATCGTTGTACCCGATTATTTCCCCAATCACAAATAACGAGACTGTCACTTTCTTTATCTACAATCACATCTGTTGGATAATTCAATTGATGAGCACCATTTCATTGTCCATATGTCCACCAGCCACTATTTGTCCATTTAATTGATCAGATTTCCATGACATAATACGATGATTCGCATGATCAGCAACAAAAATAGTTCTGTCATCGTCTACATATAAACCACGAGCACCAGAGAGTGTTGAATTATTTCCTACTATTGTTTGACCATTTTTATTCCATTCGGCATTTGGAGGAATGTCCATTAAATTGGCACGAAGCGGTACTAAAAAAAGAGAGAAAATGTCATCATTAAAATGATTCTTTCATGTTTATTTGATCTGTTAGAAAAGGGTAGGGGTGCAGAAAGAAAAACTTTCATGCTATTGGTTTTTCTTCGTTCGATGTTATTGAGAAGAAAAATATCATGGTAACATGTTTCACCTAAATCTATATCAATCATTCGGATAACAGTAATAAACAAATGATTATTTCTCACATAAAGAATAAATATAACTATTTTAATACGTTTTCACTTATAAGAGTATTCATCTCATAATAAATGAAGATCAAATGTCATTCAAATATCTCTTAGAACATTGTTACATATTATGTATTGAAGTAATTATAGGAAAAGTAAAATAAAGACAATTTATTAATGGATATTTCTTGTTCTATTTGAACATATTTTAGACCTTCTAAAAGCTTCGCTAAAAAGTAGTTTTCAATGATCTTATCTTGTTTTTAAATAAGAATACAAATTGAAAAATCAAGAGAAAATAAAGATTGTAGAAGTCAACTGTGAATTTTCATAAAAGTGAGATAGTAGTTAGAAGTTTAAATAATGTGAAGATTTGAAATTTACGAATCGTCCTAGCACTACAGATGACTCCTCAAAATGCAAGTCAAGAATAAAATGTACAGATATTTGTTCTCTTCTTTTCATTAATTGGTTGTCAATATTACTTACCAAAAAAAAAATGATACTATTAAAATAAAGCAAAAAGCCATACACTTATCTTTGATTATTATTAAATATCTTTTTATGATACTATTTAAATAATTAACACATCAGAAAATATTTCAGTTAATTTGATTCTTTTCATATTCTATCTGATAGAAACTGAAGAAGCGCTAGATATACCAACATTAGCTGAGACAATTACTTCGTATATACAATTAAATATAGAAAAAACTAATTTTCTTTATTGTGATCTTACAAACTTTCAATATGATATCTTGATCTCATTACTCAAAAACTCTAAAACAAGAAAAAAAGGCAACTGATATTTTTCATTTACAATTATAGAAGTCGTCTATCACGCTCGGGTCTACGAACGATGCGTACTACTGTACGGATAGGGTTTTGAAGAGAGAACAGACCTATCCAACTTCATCCTCCGATACTCCAAGGGTTAAAGAAATAGATTTTATAATTCCTATGAAAAAATATCATTGTTCGAAGTAATATTTCTATGTAATTTTGATTAATGTATGTCTTCTTTTAGTTATTTATTATTCGCTTAATCATATGTTATACAGTTCTTTATAAAAAAACCTTTCATTTTAAATAGAACAAAAACTTTACTGATTTTATTTCTTATCTTATTTTATATATATCAATTTGCTCACTGAAATTTTTGACACTTTGGAAGGTTTCCTCGTTAGTTAATGTAAAGATGATTTTTTTAATATTATAGATAATAAAATAGGATATGATCATTTTCTTTTTTTCAGTATGAGTAATAAAACTTATTTTAACTTACCAGAAAATAATTTATTTGAAACAGTAGAAATAGGTATTGGATATAGAAGAGGAAATGGTGGTTGTATTTCTTTTAATTGAATTATATGAAGACCATTACCTTGATAAAGACAACCACGAACTTCAAATTATGTAGCTGCAGGAAGAAGTATTTCATCTTCTGATGGGAAATAATGTTCGTGGATTTGTTGTTTCTAAGAAAAGTTCTGATTGTAAAATATTGACTGCAGTTGTACAAGAAGAAAATCCCCATCAGATAATTGTTTTATCATTGGGATAATCTTCATGTAAATCTAGTTTAACACTACGAAATACAAATTGATGAATAGATGGAAGACGAAAAAGTGCAGTAAGAAATAATTTAAGATAAAGAAACCATGGTTTGAGTTCATCTTGATTTTTTGATCGAAGTGCTGCATTTAATACAACATATAGACATTTATCAAGTGGTTGTCAACCCATTGAATAAAGCATAATAGAAGCTGATTCATCAACTGTTAAACTATCATATAGAGAATTTCGACATCGTTGTTTGGCAGAATATGCATAACTTTGAATACCAGGTAAAATAGAGACAAGTGGTTCAATCGCATTTTCAAGTGAAACAAGCGGCATATCCACTAATAGACATTAACATTTCAAGTGGCCCGTTACATATATCTGATAAACGTAGAATACGTTGTCCGACATCTTCTTCTCCTAATTCATCTGTAGCCATGTTAAAGAAAAATTATCTAAAAAATAAAATAAATCGTCATGTGACAAGATTATTCCTGGCAGTAAAAATTCAAATAATTCCTCTATTAATAATACTTTTATTGGTTAAAAAAATCTCACGATTAATGGTCAAAATTGTAGCGATTTTCAGGGCATGGGTTATAATCAATATAAAGAATTCAATAGAATTTAATTGATTTTCAGCGGCTATTTCAAAAAGATTAGAATTGCGATAAAACTTTAAAGATATTTCACTGATATCACTTAAATATTTTCTAATTGTATATATTTAGACAATCGTTATGCGTAAGAAAAATTTTTTTATCAAGAGAAAATTAATACTTGTAATTTGCTGAAATCTAAACTGATAATAAGTTTTAAAATAAAATTAACAAATTCAATATTATAGATGTTTAATGGATATATGACGTCAAAACTTTATTTATTTAAATCTTCAAAACGAAATACTTCACCCTCACCCTCAGCCACCTTCACTCTTTATTCTATATAAGCATCAGACTTACCAAAAGGTATAACAACAGAAGTTTTATTTGAAAATGATAGAAAATCTTGTTCAATTGAGAAATTTGATTATTTGATAAGTTCTTCGGATAATAGTATTAATTATTGTTTACATTGAGTTAAATTAATTTGATTAGATTAATTTCAACTTGTTTAATATATTTAATTATTAACGAATATTTTCCTAGATTTTTTTATTTGCTGATTAAATGTTTATCCAAAAAAAAACAATATCATAATAAATTTTAATTCCATTTAACTGCATATTCAATTATTAAAGATGATCTATTTAATGATTAAAAATTATATTTGTAGACAATCTTCATGTATAATGAGACTTTTTTCATTGTTATATATTATACATCGACTTTTCAAGTTCTTGTAGTCTCTACTAAGAAAAAAAAGAAATAAAAGCCTTAATAGATTTGTAAGTACAAACATACACGACTGAATCATTATGTGTAAATAACATTAAGAAGTAACAGAACAGGAAAAAATATTCTTTTTCTTTCGGTAGAATAACCTTCGAATAAAACATCATTATCGAATAATATTTATCATAAAGGTATGACCAAATAAACAATATACATATTCGATGTGTGTATCACATGTTCTATTTTTTGTTTTCGCTGTTTTTCTTTCGTATCTAACGATCAATTTTTCGATTTTATTTAAAATGTATTGTTTTCAAGTTAAAAAATACAAACGAATATGACATTATCTTTTTTTTCTTTAATTTAAGTTTAGTTTCATGTTTAATGTGTATGTTTAATATAATAATAAAGATATAGTTGCTGTCGAAAATCCCGAATATCAAGAAACGATCATTATAAAAGATGTAGATAAAGTGAAAAGCTACTTGATCATACAGGTGGCATATAATTTTTTGTTTTTCTATACTTCAAAACAGTCCTCCCAGGAACTGCATCTTACATGCTTACATGTCTGCACAACTTTTATCATTTTTGTACAAGAATGTTCGAGAGTTCAATGGAAAATATGTGAAAAGAACAAATCTTTATGTTTCTATTGGAGAAAAATAATGTGACTATGTTTTATGTCATTTAATTGATAGCTCTAAATAAAGTTATGATGAATCAATAGATTACAAATTATCTTATGATAAAGTTAAATTAGATGATCATACAAGAAAAGAAAAGTTTGTTCTTGTCTTTGTTTAACCTCCTGACCATTAACGACGAGTATACTCATCAGAGCAATCTTTATGGAAAAGATGAAAACTAGAATTTCTTAATCTTATTTTCTTTGAATGATATAGACCCATTCTAACATCCAGCACCTAATAGAGTTCACTCTACTGATTCTGACGTTTAATATTGAATATTTGCTAGCGTTCCTATGCATCAAAGATATAACAGCTACCCAGGTCGAGCAATCCGACTATTCGATCACGTCGGATCCTACAGGAAAACCCATGAAATCCGACAAATTCCGATAGGATCCTATCGGAAGTTGTCCGATTCCTTTGGATCGGATTCCGGCAGGAAGTTGTCGGATCCGGCATCGAAAAACATCGGATATTATAAGATCCTACAGAATCCTATGCATATTCCGTAGGTAAAATACTTGTTGCCATTAATCGCATATCCAAATAATACTAAAACAAATACAAAAAAATTATTTTCATAATAAAATATTTACTAAAATAATTGTATAAGAAAATCGTCCTAAAACAAAAAGAAACAATTTTCTTTTGATCAATATTATACTTACTTCTCCATGTAGATGTATATATGGACCTAAAATAAAATAAAAATTTTTTAAATTAATTTTATACTTATTTGTCCATGTATATATATATTTGGATCTACAATAAATGAATAAAAATTTTTTAAATTAATTTTATACTTACTTGTCCATGTAGGTATATCTATGGACCTAAAATAAATAAATAGAAAAGATTTTTTAAATTAGTAAAATACTTTTTGTTTCATTTGGATATACAAATGGAACCGAAGTGAATAAAAAATTATTTAGTCAAAGAAATACTTACTTGTCTAGTTATATGATAAAAGCGACCTAAGGACAGCAATATTGTTGGATCGAACAGGAGGATTTCATCGGATCCTGTTGCCGGAATCCGACGATTTCCGGCGTCGGAACTCGTCGGATTTCACGAGTTTCCGGCTATCGGTTTGCTATTGGATCCGATGGGGTACTTTCAACCTGGGCAGCTGAACGTAATGAAATAAATCCCAATAATAAAAAAACAAACTTCGAATTTTATTTCTTTCGTATGTGAATTAGATTAATTTTGATTTAAAAATGATTTGAACGGTATAAATTTAATTTGTATTAAACTTAAAGTGAGCAAAATTTTAGGTTAAAATAAATAGAAATTATCAGATTAAAACAAATATTTTATTAATCGATTTTATTTTTTGTTTTTTATACTTGTTTTAGCATGTTTTTTATAATAAGAAAGATTTTTTTCCAAATGTGTTATATTCAAAAGTATGATTTTTAAATAAGCCCCATCTGATATAAACGGGATAAAACTAGCGGTTAACCGATGCTAGTATGTACAACTGGACAATACTGTTTGCTCTAATTTTTGAGTGTTTGTATAGCAGATTTTAACTGATACTTTTAGATTCATAGAGTTTTTATTTCACATAAAATAAAAATACAAGAAAATGTAAAAATACACAAAATAAACAAAAAATAGTGAGAAATAAATTTAAAAAAATTAGTATAAAACTAAAAAGATTAAAGAAAAAAAATGTAAAAATAATAAATATTAAAAAAATAATTTAATAAATTTTCAAACAATTAATATAAAAGTGAATGTTAGAAATTTAAATATAAAAAGAAAAGATTGCTTACTTGAATTTTGTCGTCGTTA
>JAJEKB010021384.1:472939-513580 GCA_022393335.1 Macrotrachela quadricornifera
TTAATAGTAAAATCTACTATTTCACAAAAATAACTATTTTTTATAAAATTTGACCAAAGGTTTTTGAGGTCGAGGAATCGAATGGTGCTGTTAGTTTTTTGATATTTTGTAAAAAATATTTTTTTATTAGTAAAATTTACTTTTTTAACAAAAAATAAGTTTTTCTGTAAAGGCTGACCGAAAGAGTTTTGGGTCCAAAACCACCGATCTGAACTTAATTTCTCATAAATTTTTAAATGAATACCTTGGTGGTAGTCGAGAGCACGATTTCTACACAAAAGTGCTGGGCGTATCCTCTGATGGGCATTACTGGTGTTGATCTGTAAGATGTTGTGTTACTATGACCGAAGTCATGTCAAAGATGTTGTAACTTAATTAATTAATGGGCTTATTAGAATAAAGAATTCAGAGAAGAGTAATCCTTTTGATATGGCTTATCTCAATTCAATTTTTGTTGCGACAATCATTTAGTAAACTGGTTGAACAATGGAAAGTATACATGGATAGACAAATGAATAGATGTGATGTTGTGGGAAAATATTGATCGTTATCAAATAATATTACTCTAGTTTCGTTGAATATTCTACAGATCGTGTACCTCTCAAAGTGTTAGCGTTATTTGGAAATGAAACGAACTGTTTTTAGAATTTAAAACTGCAGCGTATTCACATTTTTTCACTACATTACAGAGACTTTTCTGAATTTTAATTAGTGAATTAGCTTTTGTTGTATGTGAAATCCCATTGACTAAAGAAAAAAATGAAATTGTTCTATTTTTTGTGCAATTGACCCCTATAATGTGTTCAAACCTCGCGTTAAGCTTTTTTTGGTGTAATAATTGATTATGAGATACGGTCGTTGAAAAATTTACAAGTTTGTTGCCTATGAAAATGTGTATAACTATAGTACTTTGGCGTGAAGTTCAGGGTGAGGGTGTGTTTGCTGAATCACTTCTCCTGCAATGATTTTTTGTTATTTTGTGACAATACTTGGGTGTTTGCTAGAGGACACTATGGGCTATCTAATGACATAATAATATTAACTAATCATCGAATTGGCTTTATAGGGAGAATAAATAAAAATGTATGTGCAAAAAAGTGTGACAAATTTTGTCACGTTTTAAAATTTTTTTTTTTGGCATAGATAGCAACTAGTTTTCACGAAAAGTAACATGTTTGATGACTTTTTACTACTCTAATCACTAAGCCCAGATGTGTTGTTTGAAATGTTTCTATTTAATAAAAGTTTAATCAGTATCATCTAATGCATCTATATTGATGTCATCATCTTCGTCTTCATCGTCTTCTTTTTCATCTGCTTCTTCATATTTATCCGCATTCTTTATATTATCTATAGACCCTTCTAAGAAAGGATCATCATGAATAAGCATATTGCAATATTTATGAGCATGCAAAATCATTTTTTTGACCATTTCAGCAGATACACCTTCATGTTCAGCTCCATCTCCGTTAAATGCTTTTCTTGTTTGTTCAGTTAATTGTTGAAGAGTTCTGGAAGATGTGTATTGTTTAGCTACATAACCTTTAACGTAGCCCCATACTAATTCGATAGGTTGAACTTGTGGACAATATGGTGGAGTGAATATGAGATAATGGAAATCAGACATATCGACTTGTGCAGCTAAAGATTTTTGTTCAAATAATTTTTCTAATAATGTTTTTTGAAGTTCAGGATATTGTTTAATCCAACTTTCCATGTATATCTGCAATTCTTTTTTATAAGGACCTAAAGGACCATTTAATTCCCATTCATTAGCTTTAAATTCTATTGCATAACCATTTCGAATTATCGATACACTACGTACTTTTTTTAATAGAAGAAGATTTATCATATCGGTCTTTGACATTAATTTTATATTCACATAATCATCACCTTGTTCTTTATGATAAGGAGCATTATCAAGTATAAGTATCATTCTCTTATCACGACCATATTTAGCTTCAAATGCAGGAAATAAAAATTGATTAACCCATACACGAAAATTGTATCCATCCATATTTTTATGATAATCACCCGATGGGTTCTTAGCTTCATATATCAATTCAGCAGAGATGGTTTTATTACTTGATGCATCAATTTTTTGAAGAAGACCATCGTTAGTAATAGCGTGTACTAATATAAGTCTTTTCCCGATTCCTGTACCAGTACGAATATTCCTACTTTCAACATCTGTATACCATCCATAATGACTATGATGACCGGTGGTAACGTATGATTCATCCATATAACAGATAACCGCCTCGTTATTCTTTTCTAAATTCAAAGCGAAGGCATATTTAATAAGAAATTGACCAATACGTTTGAGGCGATTAACATCTTGTGTTAATTTTGTTGAATCTTTCAATAACCCATATGATAATTTCATTTTATCATGCAAGAGATGATATATTGGCCAATAGCTAATATGTTCATCATATGTATCAGCAATTGTTTGTTGAATATCTTTAATAGTTGTAGCTGCACCTTCAGCATGTCGATCCATAATAGTATTTATGATGAAGTAAGGTAAAGATGTAAATAAATTTGTTGACAGTTGACCTAATGACCCACCTCTTGTACCTGGTTCAACATATACATTTTCATATTTATGCCAATACGCTACAAGTGCATCTAATTTAGCATGACCACGACCTAGATATAGACCAGCTTTAGCAATTGCTTCTGCTTGTGTAAGATTAACATCTTCCAACATAAGATTGAAGATAACCAACAAAGCAGTTGCATTGTCACGATAAGTTGATAGAACACCTTGATGTGACCATTTTATTTCATTTATCCATTGTGTCAATTTAGCTCTGTGTCTCGACATTTCTTGCCTGCGTGTAGCTCGTTCTCTTCTTTCATTTAATATGGTTTGAATTGATGATTTTTCTTCCTTTCGCTTGCGACCAGCACCCAGACGAAAACCACCACGACCATGATTACCACTACCGTTGTCAGGATCAATGTTCATTTCTTTATAACTAAGTGAATAAGAACAATTAAAAAGATCGCTACGAGCAAATGATAGTTGCTGTGTGTAAGTATATAATAGATCTATAAAACTATAATAAACACCTAACAATGAAATAATAAAATCAAAATAAGACAAGAGACAGTTATACATAGAATGAATAATTATTTATATTTCTTAATGGCTGTCACTCTTTCAAATAGGGTTAATTGTAGCTGGTGGCGGCCTCTATATAGTCATAGCCACAACACATAATAAATATCTTTTATTGCTTCCAAAAAATGTGAAAGAGCAAAAAATACTAAAATTGAAAAATATCAAATTTTCACCCTGAACTTCACGCCAAAGTACTATAGATACTCTTTTAAACTGTCGGGAATGTTTCAGAAGAGTAAGAAAATTTATCATAATCATGTATATTTAGATTATATGAATTATCGGTAGAAATTATTTAACAGAACAGATCTCTAAGACGTTGCTACAATTATATAAATTAACACTAGAAGTCTAAAAAACAACTACATGTTCATTTGAATAATCTTCAAATTTGTTAGTCTATAACAATACGATCTGTGTTGTTGGAATAGTTGGCCTTTTTTGTCAATGATTCATTCTATGTAAAAGAAATTGAACAATAGTCATCGATCAGTAGATGTTTTATATGTTAAAAAAATACTCTTCGATCATACATACCTTTTCTATTGCTAGTGATGTTTGTCGAATATTTTTTTTAATTTTATTATTTGATTGAGATGTTTGTTTCACTTTGTGTATGCCTGATTTTTTTTTATTTGTTTGAGTGGTTTGATTTTTCGTGCATGGTGAATTACGATAGGGTTCACGCATTAATGCTGCTTGTTTACAAACAAGTTTAAATAATTTTGTTTGCGATTGACCGGGCATTTTCTTATTTATATATGAAAATGAAGAAGTTTATTAGAAACAAAGATAGATTTGACATCTGAAAATAAATAATAGAAAAAATAGTTTTTCCTTTCTTTATAATTTAAAAAATTTAATTTTTGATGAGAAAAAAAGATTCCTCTACATTTGTCGACCCAATGAAGACGTTTGACATGAAGGATCTCTCCCTTTAGAAATACCAAATTTTCGAAGAAAAAAATCGAAATTAAGTTTTTAATATAAAAAGATGTACTGGAGTTTCCTCTTTCAGGATACATATGATCTTTTGTAAAATGGCTAGATCTTCATGTATTCATCGATTAAAACTACAACCTTACTACTATGTTTTTCGAAATATTTTATGAATTTTCAAAATTCTTCATTTTTGAAAAAATGCTTTCTCGTTTGTGTCAACATTGAATAGAATATTTTCATAGCGATCACTAAGTACCTATCAACATCCACGATCAGGATTATAAATTAATATAATGATTTTCATGTATTTTTTAAACATAATTATTTCTCGTGTAGGTTTTTTTTTCATTGGAAACGAGTGTCATATTTACATAAAAGTTGTGTTACGAAAATTGGGAAAAATTGCTATCTTATACAAACATATATATATATATATATATATATATATTTGCGTGCGTAGGATTATTGCATGATAAGAACAGAAACGAACAAATTATAAGAAAAATTGCCATACGATAAAATGTATCCTTTTTTCCAATAACATAATATTTACTCTAGTGACTGTTATTTTTCACTTTCATTTGATGCTAACATCATTCAATACAACAGTTCGACTTTCCTAATCTTTCTAATAATATAGATATCGATCTTCTACTTGACATTTCATATTGATATGAAAAATGAATATTCATCGTTGACTTTTTTTTCTTTCGTTCATATATATATATATATATATGCGTACGTGCGCGTGTGTATCATTCTGCTTATATAAAGTGCATCAGTCATTAGCTGTTTGTGTGTGACCTCTAAAACATAATTTCTTTCTTGAAACTGTAAGAAATAGTATTAAAATTTTCTGAGAAAGGTATATTTAATAAAAGAAATCCAGTTTCTAAAATATTCTTTATATTTCAATAATGAAAAAACGAGATAACAAGAGTCTAACTATAAATAAAAATCTATTTTAATAAATTAAAATAGTAGTCGATTAAAATCCGTAGTGTCTCATTTCAAATACTTTGCTTATGCTTAATTATTGACACTATAAAGCAAAAAAAAAGAAAAGAACAGTTTTCTTTAATTAAACTTAATATAAAAAAACGACATTGAATCAATAGGAAATAAATTAGAAAATAAAGTATTTAGAATTAAACACTTCTTTATTAATATGATATTCGTTCAGTGCTCAATTTACTGCCGTAAACAGTCTGTATTTGATGCGTTCGGTTTATATTTATAATAGAAAAGGAAATAACTATAGGTTCAATTGAAAGAGTTCATTAAAAATATAAAATTAGGAAATTTTATAAAAAAACACCTCAATTATTGTATAGCATATTGGATATTAAAATTCTGATTGTTATCGATAAATTAATATATTAGAAAAAGAAATATTATTCAATTTTAACCAACAATATAAACCACTGAAAAAATAACTTACTCCCTTCTGTTGCATTCCATTGATTAAATTATCGTTTTTTCTAGTTATAAATGTTTTATAAAAATATATTTATGACGAGAACAAACCTCTCATTTAATCCATCCTGAGAAAAGTTGAGAAATTATTCTAAATCATACGAAAAAATAATTGATCAATTCTTCTAATAAATTATTAAAAGATCTATCATATCATCAGAAACCAGATATATTTGCTGTTGAATTTGATATGATGTCTTGTACACTAAAAGAAGCAATTATTTATAAAGTATCACTCTTAAAACAAACTCATTTACATTTGATTTAACTGATTTTATATATACATGTATGAATAAAATAGAAGCAAATTATTGATAAATCTCAACATGAGCAGGATAAGGCATAATATTTTGAGAATATTTCCTATATAGATTGATAAAAAGAATTTTTTCTTTACTTTTCATTTTAGTTTGCTAATTGATTAATCCATTTCAATTTACCAACTTGTGCTGCGAAAATACAACTTAACGAACTATAAAATAGATAAAAAAATACAATTTCATTAACAAAACTAAATTTCAATAATGTCACTGAATATAATATGATATCTTGTATGTCAAAATCAAATGTTAGTTATAACCCATGTGTCACAGTTTCATTTCTTTTTTTTTTACATCATCAACATATATCTAATCTCTAACTGAACATTTATTAACTTTTTATTTGACTTTATTCAGTATCATCTTAAACATAAAACATATATATACTTTGTTTTCTTATCCTGCATAAAACATTTCAATCAATATTATTTATTTGTTTCAATTAATAAAAAAATAAACTATAATATGCATTAAAAATAAGAATAAAGGAACAATTGCTTTCTCAAATAATCAAAAATGCTCTGAAAGAAAAATATAACCGAGTGTATTATTTACTTCTTATAATTTCCTTTTTTTGTTTTGTAAAAATGAAAACAATTTTATTTGAAATTAATTTATAGGTTATATCTTTAAATAATATTCATTTGAAATTAATTTATAGGTTATATCTTTAAATAATATTCAGGTATAAAATATAAAAAAAATCATGAATTAATTTCTTATTAAAATGGATTAAATTTTTCTCAGATTAATGAAATAATATTTTTGAAAATGTATTTTAATAGATTAAAATAGTAACTAATTAAAACTGATTGTATTTCTCATAGATTGTTTAGATTTTATTTAAAAAAAAACTTTTAACTCTTTCAGTCTCATAGTAGCAAAAATGCTACACATGTTGTATAATTTTTTTCACAATATTATTTGTAAAAACCATTGCGTAATCTCTGGGAACAGAGCAATAGAGAAGGCTCTAGAATTCAATCGAACTATCTATAAAGGATATATATATATACATATGCACTTATTTATTAAGAAATTTCTGGAATATTCTGAAATTTTCTTTAAAAAATATATAAGATGGTGTTATCAGTTGTTAGGATGCGAAAGATGAACTTTTATTTCGATGTTTTTTTCCTCTTTCTTTGTTTGCCTCTCCGCTTTACCATTAAATATATTTCTGTTTTCGTATTCTGAATCCATATATATCCCATATTATTCTCTTTCTTGATATAATTTAGATATATTGGTATTTTCCTAATATTTTCTCCTTTCTTCTTATTTTAGGATTTTTTTGTGACTATAATTTTCTTTCTCATAGTGTTTTTTTTTGACTTTTTCCATATTTGTTTTATATATATACCTGCTCTTTAAAATAAAGCGAGAATTAGACAGTGAATATCACAATTTCAGTCTATGTACACGTACAGTGATTACCGTAAAACTGCAGCAAAGCACAACATTTTTTTCTAGTTCACTCCTAGGGTACAAATCATATTGAAAACAAATGTAAAGAGAGTTTTATTAAGAGAGTAATACAAGCAAAGCATCTTTTAAAAATGAACCTACTTCTAACGACTAACACAAAAATGATCTTGACATAATTTCTTTTTATGTGAAACAAAATAAGAACTCTTTTTGATCATTTCATGAAGAAATTTCATAAGTTTTGCAGCTAATGAACTTTAAAAGAAAAATTCCATTCAAATATAACAAAACTCAATAAAACTGATACTGAGTAAGTCGAATGTGAGTAAACGCGAGTTATGCATGTCATGTGTTTCTACATGTAAAGTTAAATTCTCCAAAAAATAATTTGGAACTGAAACGGTTAATAGATTTAAGTCATAACCGTTAAAAATCGACTAGGTATTTTTCAGATTCATGAGATTTTTTTTTAAATCTATTTTAATAAACTAAAATCGATTATTGCTTTTATAGACCTATGAGATTCTATTGTAAAAAAAAAATTATTTTAATAGGTTGTTGCAGTCAATAACCGACTAAAATCAATCTTTTTTGTAAAATTGTCCTTAAAAGCTATTTTTAATCGAATTATTAGGATTTATTCTACCATTGTTTTTTAACCCTAGTACGCCCAGCCTGGGTCATTTTTGACCCACTCTTCAGACTTCCTTCTCGAAAAACAAATTTCGCACCAAGTCGAGTGAAACAAGCTGATATTTTCAGAGTACGCTAGAGCTGTAATGGAGAGGCTCTGATAAAATTTTCAGCTCTATATTGTGATGTTTAAAGGGGATACTAATGAAACAATGGTCAAAAATAGCTCATTTCGCAACTCAAATTTCTCTTTTGTTACTTATACAATATATTGAATTTTTTTTTGTGTGAAAGAACATGGCAAGATGCAGAGCATGACGAAGTTGTTTTTTTCAAAATTAATACGAGCTCGGTCATATTCTACATCCTGACATGCTCTTTCAAACAAAAAAAAATTCAATATATTGTATAAGTAACAAAAGAGAAATTTGAGTTGCGAAATGAGCTATTTTTGACCATTGTTTCATTAGTATCCCCTTTAAACATCACAATATAGAGCTGAAAATTTTATCAGAGCCTCTCCATTACAGCTCTAGCGTACTCTGAAAATATCAGCTTGTTTCACTCGACTTGGTGCGAAATTTGTTTTTCGAGAAGGAAGTCTGAAGAGTGGGTCAAAAATGACCCAGGCTGGGCGTACTAGGGTTAATGGTAGAGTGCCACAATGGCTCAATCTCCGTAATGGATCAGTTTATATTTTATTACATACGTTTTACTGATTTTCTTTTCGTCGTCGATTAAATAATCTTGTTCAGGTGTTCCGTAGTCTAACAAGTGAAATGCTGATGGTACCATATTGAAGAAGATAGTCATATTACACTCTTGGTGATCCCAAGAAGATGTAGAGCGCAAAATGAGAAAGACTAACTGTGAGACGCGTATTTATACTCGGCGGTGGATTGCTGATCAAAGGATAGTCTGTTTTTTTTCTATAAAAAACAAAGAATAGATATGATGAAGATGCTTTGTCGTCACCTCTTTTCATTTGCTCTGGCGGCATTTTTCAGACGACAGTTCTGTATTGTAGAAGGATGTCATCTCACCCTCAAGATAAATCAGAAGATAAAATCTTATAAACATGTCGCGCTAGCACTTCAAAGAGAGAGAGAAAAAATATAGATCTTGTCAATAATTGGTTGAACAGTTAAAATGAAAAAAATAGGCACTATCCAATAATATTTCGAGAAAATTGATCGTAGAGATAAGCCTGCGTGAGGGTATAAATACCGATTGTTCATAGCAGTATTTTTCAATCTTCGTTCGATGGTACCATCCATGCACAATCTCCGTCTCTTATATTAACATAGTATAATTCAATTCTCATCGATACAAGAACGCTTCGTGCCTTTCCAAAATTCATAGTATGTCTTTCTAATAGTTGAAATCATTATATTGTTCATTTTTTTCTACTTAGAATTAAATCAAATATTATAATCTCAGCGTCTAATAAATTTCATATCGTATGTAAGTTTTGTCTTTTAAAATAAAATATAAACTGATCCGTTGTGGACACCGAGCCATTTTTGGCAATGTATATCAAATATTTTACTTTTCTATAATACTTTTATTTGATGAATTTTTTTTCTATTTTCTAAAGAAACTATTTCTTAAATATTTCGTCAGTTCACTAAAAGCAAATAGTTCTTTCTGTTAAGAAAGACATGCTAATTTTGAACTTGATGAGACTAAAATAGTATTTTGTAAGGATAAATATCTGAGAAAATTCTAATCAAATGCTTCATTCACTCGATACATCTAATGATGACTACTTTTGAATGACCTTCTTTTAACATATTGTTGTAAGAAGTGAGTCACTCATTTTTATTTTGATTCTTGACGTAAGTTGCTATAGTCGTAACGTATTTTTTGTTCCCCTTTTTTTTCTTTTGCGTTAGTTTTTTATTTGAATTCATTTTTTTTTGAGATTGCATTTATTTCAGTCTGTTTGTAAAGATAGAATCTTCATGAAATCGTCAAAAAGATATTATGTCTCCTTCTATATTTGTTAAAAAGTTAAATATATTTCTTTTTATGAACTGAGCATAAAACGGTTAATAACCGAACGAATTTTGATTCTGAATGAGATGAGAAAAGACTAAGCAAGGCTTTCAAACTTATTTTTAGTGAGAAACTGATAAACAGTTATTTTTTCGAAAGTTTCTTCAAAATAAAACAGGTGTTTTATAAGAAGGATGACTAAAGAACTCGTAGCTGAAACTTTCTGATCGATATCATTAGATTCACATGTCAGTTTTTTTTTGATGAATATATATCTTATGATGTCATCTCATAGCTGTGAAAAACTTGGTTATAGCAGATAAGTTCCACAAAATGATATTATTTTCACTTGTTGATCCTCTTAAAATACGTTTTCATATAACTTGCACGAACTCGTTTAGCTTTCACTCAGCTATATGTTTATTCTATTATTTAATGTTTATGCTCACGACATATGTTTGTTCTTTTAACGTCTAACATTATACAGATATATAGACCATGTGTGAACAAGACAAAAACATGTACATAAATAGACATATATGTAAACAGATATGTGTGCTTCGAAGAATTTACGATAAATTAGTTTTGAAGACATAAAATAGGCAAAAATTTTTAAAATATTTTTCATCCTATCAGTATGTAATAAATTATTCCCTTTTCTGAAAGAAAGGGTTATATCGCAGATAATATGCTGCTAAAAATTAAATAAAGTTTGTGTGTCTGTCCAAGCCAATCAGAAAACAGCATAAGTTAAATTAATACGATTACGCGTTAATCCTCGCTAAGATAGTTCACCAAAGGTTTTTGGGGTCGAGGAATCGAATGGTACTGTTATATTTTTATAATCTGGCAAAAAAAATTTTTTTTACCAAGAAAAATTTTTTTTTTAAATTACGATTTTTGATAAAGTTTGACCAAAGGTTTTTGGGGTCGAAGAATTGAATGGCACTATTAGTTTGTCAGTTTTGCAAAAATAAATTTTTACGACAAAAGAAAATATTTTCTAAAAAAAAAATTATAATTTTATATAAAGTTTGGCCTGTGCGTTTTTTAGGTCACCAAATCATATAGTACTATTAATTTTTGAATTTTTTTGAAATTAATTTTTTTACTAAAAAAAGGTTTACGAAAATAATTATTATTTATGAAGTTTGACCAAAGGAGTTTTGGGTCGAGAAATCATATGATACTATTAGTTTTATGAATTTTTTGAGGCAAGTTTTTTACTGAAAAAGGCCTTTTACGAAATAACGATTTATCTTATCGATTGAAGGAGAGATCAGATAGTATAAAATGAGTTCATAGTTTTATAGGTGCGTATGTTTCTAAAGTTTGTCGGTATGTTTGTGTATCCACCCCAATAGGAAAATGATGTCGCCCAGATTAATATTTAAAACTTCTAATGTTTTATACGAAAATTCTAGGAAAGATTGTGGAGGGTATAGAATTTGAATCTCAAGTCAAATTTAAGGTTAATAATAAGTAGTTAAGCAACTCATAGTTTGTTTTGCTATTTTTCTTTAAAAGTTCGATTGAATATAACCGAGCATCGATAAATTAAGACTGAATGGGTTTTACTAAAAAAGTTAATGATAAACAATATGAACTGTCTCCAGTAGGAAGTCACAAAGATAAGTTAGTATGGGGAACTGAAGTCTAGGATTAGTTTTCCAATGTTGTTAGTTATTAATTAACGATAAATGAACAAATAATAGTTTTTGATAAAATTTGACTGATCCTTATCAAGTACAGAAAATCCAAACTCGCAGTGAATAAAAGCTATTTTAGTGAATTCCCTGTTATTTTAAGCTTGAATTAAAAAAAATCGAGGGTTGTGAATCTATGTTCGACATTGATTCTAATAGAAACATTTTTCTTTGTGCATCACTTTACGTCAGAGTTTTGGGTAAGATTTATATAGAAGTATGTAAAACAACGAAGTGACTGCTTGATATCCTGTTGTTGAGTTTCCATAGACATCAACCTTAAAATAACATTCAAAATAAGCGAAGGTTTTTCCTTAACCACAATGTACTCTATTGGTAGAAGTTTTTGAGTAGTTTTGTTTTTTTATCTCTTTAGTAAGTGTATTAACAAATGTTCAGTAACTTTTTGAGAGCAATTCAAACGAGATGCATCTATTCAGTTCAAACATAAACTAATATTGAAGGATGTAGCGGTGTTAAATACGGAAACGACTAGACGTTGACTTAGAACGTTATTTCAAAGCATAGTTTTGAAATAAGTGTCAAGTAACTTAAGTAGATTCTCCAAAGAAACTAATGAATCTTGTTTGATAACGAATCTGGCAAAATTTCATTTTGTAAAAATGAAAAAGAAACTGAAAGCTGATGAACACTAGCCGATGTTTTCTAAGTGCTGGGAGTTTTCAATTACGTACCAATATATTGTGAGTAAGCTACTATTATGTGCATGCCAATCCTAATATGACAGATGACAGACAGAAAAATAAGCCGTATATGGAAACGGCTAGTCGTGAGTGGCCGACCGGAGGGAGGCCGACGAACGACTAGTCGTTGATTTCAAAGGTTTATCATCAGTGCAGTAAGTAAGATTTGAGGTACATTAATAGACTCTTAAAAAACTGGATTCTTTAGGAAAAATAATTCTTTGTTCGACATTTTATGTAACAGAGTATATCCAGTAAAGGAATTGTGAATACTAACAGTATTTATTTGCTTATTGTAGCGTAAGCAGAAATAGATATGTAGCCGTGTCAATCTAAAACTTGTGTCCGGAATTCTCTAGTTTGAAAAAAGATACTTTATTTCATGGAATTGTGGTTTGAAGTGATCGTCACTTGGTCATGCTATTTAACTTGATGAACAAACTGAAACATCTAAACTTTATCTAATTCTGTTTTCTTAAATTAACAGTCGTACAGTGATAAATATTGTGCTTAAAAAGACATGAATGTTTGTTCCTTTGTTTTGTTCAGACAAGCCAGAGTTTAGGACTAGAAAGTATGACATTCGAAACCACTGAATATGGTCAGATATCTCTATTAGACTTCATCCAACTCAGTCGACGAAGAACTCAAATTTGAGATTTGCTTGTCATTCAAATATGAATCAATATAGGAATATTTCTATAAAACAATGATCGCTAGAAAGGATGTTTTTTTCGTAGCTCTGATACAATTGAGGGAACTGAGGTATAAGAAAATCCAAATGAAAATTATTTTGAATGATAATTACACTAAAATTTCTTTCAGAAAAGGGTCAGCGAATCCGAAGGATGAGCGCTACTTGTTTTCTTAACTATCTAATTATCTTATGATTGACTAGAATAAATTTATTTTTCGTAGAACTTAGTGAACCAATTGGAATGGAATAATAATTATCCAAAATCTTCCAAAAGTAAATAAAAAAAAACAGATTATATCCGAGAAACACGTATGACAGTAACAAGTTATAAATTTTAATTTGTACGAATACTATCAAAATTTTTGCTTTGTTTCCAGGAGAAGCAAATTCTCAAATTGTATGAATCATGCAAAGCATTGCCAACTGCGGCAAAATATTTTCCTTCAATATTAATATATTGAAAGAGTAACTAATCACTTGTTCATAATCTTTTTAGGTACCACTCACGGTTAATCTTTCTCATATTTATAAGTGCTTCAATATTTGATACTCCTATTTGACTTACAGTCCTCTGATCGTGGATTACCTTTGATACATATATAAACAAATAATTATTCTTTGTTTCTTACATCAAATGATTATCATAGTCAGATTTTCTAGATAGGAACTTCTGAGTATATTAGAATATCTGATGACTCGATAAAATTTATTATAGATTTAATTAATTCGCGCAGTCACTTAGGCACTGATAAAAATAAAAGAAACGTCAATTATCTAATGCAAATGAAATAATAAATATTACAAGTGATGACAATCAAGAAAAACGAAATTTCTTCTCAAAATGTTGGAGGAAATGATGTTGTGTTCATATGACAATTGTCTAACATTAAAAAGAATCATAAGTTATTGTCAGAGGCTCATTTGAGATGTTTTAGTAGTATAAAATTGTCTATTTCCGAATTACTGAACTGAATTTTGTCTTCTTGCACAAAATTATTAAATGCACGAAAAAAAGTTCGTATAGATCTCCTCTGCAACAATCCTTAATAAATTTTACAATGTAATGATTAGTTGCTGATTCAATAACATGTACACAAAGAAGAACAAAAATAACTGATTAGATTCAGTCTGAGTACTGAAAACAACATATCTAAGTATTCTTATATATCACATGAATCTTAACTAATTCTAAGGAGAGAAATGGTTTTCTTTAAAAGAGTTTTCATTTATAGACCGGTTCTTTCAAAAAAGCAATGATGCCATAGGATTCATGTACCTCGAAAACCTTCTGTTGAACTTTATAAAATATCTTGTTTTTCTTCAAATAGTCTTCTTTCACGAAGTTCTAAAAGTTGTAAGGATTAAGAATCAATCTGTAGTTTGCCTTTCATACTTTAAGTATTATTTATCATTCGTTATAACTGTTATATTTGCTCCTGACACGTATGCACATAAACATAGCCCCATTGTCTTTCACATAATCCTCTCTATAAACGAGAAAAAAACGTGATTAACTAAATGATTATCTTAAAACTGCCCAACTGACTCGAAAACCAATGATGAAAATCTCACATGGTCCAGAATCATGGGCACTAAAGAGCGGATAGATGCAGAGTAGAGTCTTGAAGAGCCTGATCAGTAGAGATCACATTCTTCTAAAACCTGACTGGACATAATCGGACCCTCACGACACCTAATTGAATGCAGTAGATAATGTTTTTTTTGATTTTGACAGTCATAGAAAAACAACCTTTTTTTTCATATGATTCTCCCTATAGTCGAAGAAATTAATTAACTAAAACTGATATTAGATTCAAATTCCTTGATCGTCGATTATTTTCGGTAAAGTTTTAGGAAAAATTATATATGGGTATTTTTTATTCATTGAGTAAAGTGTAAACATAGAAACAAGCAAATAATTTATGTATTTTCATCAACGAACGCGCATTTCTATGTATTCTATTCTTTTGATGAATAAAATTAATCTCATTTCGGTGTTATTGAAAAAAAGGATTGTACTGTAATCATAAAGTTTTATTGTAAAATGGAACAAGAAAGAAAGGTAGATATTGAAACCATTTCGCATCGTCGTCCATGTCGTTCACTTAAGCAAAAAGTCAGTTTTTCTTTCTTAGATCATTAATGATTTTATATGAAAGTATAACTTTAGCGACAACATCAATCAAATAGAATGATTCATGTCACTGTTGGATTATTAAAAAATCGATGGTTAACAAATAGAAAAAGTAATATTCTTGAACAAAAAATAGGCTCTTCCATCACGCAAAGAAACGAAAATGGAAGAGTAACCAATCAATCTTCAATATCTGAAGATTATAATGGTAAAAGAAATTTCAAAAGTAAAAGTCTATTAACAAGATCTGCAAAAGTCTCTCCTCAACAGGTACTGTAGTATCTCTCTTATTCTAAAAATAATTTCATTTTTATCATAAAAATAGAGTCAAATTCATTGCTCGTCGGATCGAATAGGTATTATTGAAGATCATCATCGAAAGAATGAAACAAATAAAAAGTTTATTTTATATGATTACAAAATAATTTGTATGTCATCCCATTTTTCACTTTAGATGCTCACGACGATGTATAATTATTTCATTAGTTGTCATTATAATTATTGTTTCCATCATTATTGCTATTCTACTTGCTATCTTACTGCAAACTCAATCAAAAACATCAACAAGTAACAATAATTTTCTATCAGTTTTAACTATTTCAATCATGGATTTTTCGTTCTATAGTTACGACACCTGTTCTTCGATGGAACTCGACAGGTATTACCGTGGCTGGAATCACTGCTAATCCAGGTAATGCTAACGATCAACTTAATTCACCTTTAGATGTGATATTTGATCATGCGAATAATATGTACATTGTTGATTACATGAATCAACGAATCCAGAAATATTTATTTGGTACTTCAGTAAAGACGACAGTGTTTGGTAATGGAACATCTGGTTTAACTCAATATCAATTAAATGATCCTTGGAGAACAATCATTGACTCAAATAATAATCTCTATATAGCAGATACCGCTGCTCATCGAATCCTATTCTTGTCTAATGATGCTACATCAGCTACTACAATTGCTGGTATACCAGGTCAGTAGAAAATAATAATAATATATATGTGAGTGATCAACCTGAATGAGACTCTATTTTGATACAACCCTATTGTAAGGATCCTATATAATCCTGAATTAGTTCGAGCAACACCATGTTTTATCTTTACAATAGGACTGTATCAAAACGGGTAATCAGCCAAGTTGATCACCCCAATATATGTTTTCTGGATCGTTTTTTTTTTAGGTATTTGTGGTAATGCCAGTAATCAATTTTGTTATCCATCTGGTATTGCTTTAGATTCAACAACAGATACACTTTATATAGTAGATTACAATAATCATCGAATGATGTCCTATGCATCTGGCACAAATTCTGGTAATTTATTATTGGGTGGAATTGGAGGAGGGATATCTAATACACAATTATACTATCCCACAGGCTTACATTTTGATTCATATTCTAATAGTTTGATTATTACCAATTATGCTGCAAATAATATAGTTCGATATGTATTAGGTGAAAATCATTGGACATTGGTTGCTGGTAATATCAATGGATCTTCAGGTGACACATCAACCCATTTATTTCTTCCTATCGCAGCGACTCTTGATCCCATGGGAAATATATATGTTGCTGATAGACAAAATCATCGTATCCAATTTTTCTATAACGGACAATTCAATGGAACAACAATTGCTGGTATTTCTGGTGTCAATAGTAGCAATGCTACTACTCTCAATTGGCCTAGCTCGATTAGACTTGATAGTCAACTAAATGTATATGTAGCTGATACACTTAATCATCGAATACAAAAATTTTCACGTTATTAACTTGCCAACCAGTTATATCAATTGTGTATTCGCCATGTCATTTCTATTTGAAAACATATTTTTTTTTATTTTTTGACTACGAAACAAATTCATAAAAGTTTGTCGAATAATTGTCGTTAAAAAAAATAATTTCACTGCCATGAGAACAATTCCCAAGAATGTTAATAGTGTACAACAGATGGCCATAGTAACATTTCTCATTTCTAGAAGAATTAATATTGAGAATGAGTAAATAGAAACATTAGGCATTCACGACAATCGTTGTTTCTGTCCTATTGGGACAGCATCAACTGGTTTTTGAAAGATATTATATTTATATAAGTGGTTTGAAAAGAATTAAATAAATATTGAATTGCTAAGATACAATAATCTAAATGATATATATTTTGTAGATGTTAAGTTTTCAATAGACTTAACAGCATATCGTCATATATAACTATTGTCCATTTCAAAATAAAGTGTAATCGGTTGTTTGTTGAATAACTCGACAACTTTCCTAGAAGGTTCTAAGAATTTCTTGGAAAATTACTGTCTAATTCGCTTGATTATGGGTATTTTCAAATGGAATTGAAAATCCAATATCTCAAGAAATGAATCTCTTTTTTGGCTGAAAATTTTAAGATATTCTATGGGCCATTAGATCTATCTATGGGCAAAGTTTCAATTCGAAATTTCGTAATTTCATTTTTCGGTCAATACGTAAAGTAGGATTAAAAATTCAATAAAATGGTCATAAGTTTCTCGGGAAAGGTCGAAAACGTATAAAAAGTTTGTGGTTTATAAAGTAGATATTGGACTACAATATGACTGAACTGAAATTGAAAATATGCCTAATCAAACAAAACAGCCAGTAATTTTTCAAAAAACTCTTAGAACCTTCTAGAAACGTCCTCAAATGTTTTGATTCTCAGGCAGACTTATACCTCCACTCATGCTCTTTCTCATGGTAAAAACCCGAGCTTGATAGTTATCACCATTGCCGAGTTATTCAACAAACAACCAACTGCACTTTATTTTGAAATGGACAATAGTACATATCATAGTGATTGGATAGCTCGAAACCATGTAATTCATGTTTTTTAATGGATTGAAAATATATATTCTTTTAGATTAGTAAATGAGTCATTCGATTCTATATTGCAAGGTTTACATTCTCTCCTTTATTGTAATACTATCTATCAATAAGAGATATTCCAGTAGTTACTTTTAAAAATCGAGAAAAAATAAAGTATTTCTAGTATATATTTAGATTTGAGAAAGAAGGTCAAAAATTGACCTGGCTGTTACTACTAAAGTTAAGCATTATTGATTTGAATTTTGATAAATAATTTAAGTCATCATCATCAATAGGACTCATTATCAATTATTTCTACATTCTTATTTATATCATTCTTAAAATTCTTTAAGAATATTTTGTTATTTCAATTTATGTACTTTGTTTCTTGATTTAGATGTTACTTCAAAGAAACCTTTATAACGTGTGTGCATATGCGGTAAATAGAGTAGTATCATATTACTTGAATGTTATCTTAATTTACTTCTCACTATTATAGACAATAGATCACATCTTTTCATTTTTCACCTATTCTTATCTTGCCCTATATACAATGCTCTTAGTTTCATTTCGTTCTAATACAATCATCAATAGTCATTGGCAACAATGGGAGAATACTCAAAGCAATATATATTAGTACTGTTGTGTATTGTACTTGGTCTTATTGTTCAATGCACATCAACGATCGTTTACAAATGCAACAATGATACAATTATCTGTGGATGCTCGAGACGTCCTAATATTAATTTGAAAATTTTCGGTGGTTCTTCAGCTGGATTAAATAATTGGGATTGGATCGTATCATTCCGTGATGTGAACAACACACATTTTTGTGGAGGATCAATTATTAATGAATGGTACATTATTACAGCAGCACATTGTTTGGAACATAAGACGCATGTCATAGCCGAAACAACAGTTTGTGCTGGTACATTTCGTTTGTCAGATCCTTGTCATCAAAGTCTAGCAATAGATTTTCTAATCTTTCACCCTTTATATAACAAAGCAACATTTGAAAATGATATTGTTTTGGTTCGTCTTAGAACACCATTCAATTTCACTGATTCATCACTAACTCGAATATGTTTACCAAGTGCAGATCATTCTAACAAATATCCTAAAGTAGGTACTGAAGTAATTTCTATTGGATGGGGAGACTTAAATACAAACGAAGCTCCAGATGAACTACAAGAAGTAACACTTAAAATCATGGATAAATCGTCAACGAATTGCAATCATTCTCCAAATCGTCGTTATCACCTATGTGCTGGTGATTCAGGAAAAGGTATTATACTCTCACATATTTCTACAGCTATTTGTCATATAACATCTTTTATGATCAGGTATATCACGTGGAGATAGCGGAGGACCATTGATGATTTTAAGAGATTCGAAATATTGGGAACTTATTGGTCTAGCTTCTTTTGGCAAACGTCATGCGACTGCTCGAGCTGGTAGTAGTTACATATTTATTGCACCATTTGTTCGATTTATTCAGAATATTACTCATACATCATTATCAATTCATCCATCTACAATGAAATGTTTATGTCAATGTCCACGTGGAACTAAGTCAGGATATGTTTACATTGCAGATAATTCTCTCGATGGATGTATTGATGCATGCAAAGAAGAACCGTCAAATCCTTGCAATAATTCAAATACCTATGCTTGTCTTGGAACAAATTGTGCCTACACGGAGTCATACATTCATACAATAAATGAAACAACAAAAAATTATCAGCCTTTCTTAAGTACGTAGTTATATACCAGAAAACTAGATTTCTGTGGGATTCAACTTCAGTTTCTTACAATAAAATACGATAACTGTTTTCTTTGTTTGAATTTTTGTCAGATGCTCGCCAAAATCGGCATTGATGGTCTGATCAAAACTGCCGTAATGACAAGTTTTAAATTATTGAGTTAGTGATATAAGGTAGCTTGAATTCTCTTTCCACTGATCAGTTAGTATTGCAATGATTTCGAAACAATCTTCACACTTTTTTTGAATATGATTTGTTGAGACATCCTTGAAACTGTTGTTCTTGTTCTGAGGCACTATTGAAGAAGATTTGAGATTTCTCTAACATTTAAGATTCTCTTATGTTAGTAATAGTGAGTATAATGTTGAAATCATCTGCTCTCCAAAGTTCATTAAGTCCAATGTTACGTGAGTAAAACGCATAAAAGGATCTCTCTTCTGATATAATGGTAATATATTTCTGTTGGTGTTTCATTATACTACTTAGTTCTGGTTATGACCTATAATATCAGACTATTTCTCTCAAATTAATGATGTACGGCATCACTTAATCTTTGTACTGTTTTTTACAAATTAATTTGATCGTATTGTATTGCTATTGGTGATTCAGTAGTCGTATTTGATAGAAGATAAACATTAGGCATCGACATGGAATGATCCTAAAGTTATGCATCAAAAGAAAAAAATAAAATGTCTTTATCATGACTTATCGAAACTATCTATTTATTTTTTACTAATGATAGAGACATAGTCAGATTTTGGGTCCACATGGACAATATTAGATCTCAACAAAAAATGTTTACTTTTTTGCAAGCATGAAGGATCGATGTACGATAAAGAAGAGGTAGTTTAATAACATAGCATAAAAATGCTTCCTCATATTTACTTTTTCTCCTATCAAATACATATTCATAAATTCTTATGAATATTAAAGAAAGACTACTAGTATGTAACAATTAATACATTTGTATATATTTTATAAAAATACATGAACCATGCTTTAGCATAAATATTTAAATTGTTTGATTTTTATCTTAACAATCAGTTCATAATGACAAAATTGCTTGACATAATTCGATATTATTATTGAGTGACATAAATTCTACATTAACTACGAAAAATTGACTTTAATCAGTCAAGTATTGTTTTTTATCATGTTCACTTTGGTTTCAGAATTTTAGCGAGAATTATCTTCGCGAAAAACACTATTTTATAAGAAACGAATTTTAATTTTAAGACCAATATAGTAGGAATACTGCCAATCTACTAGTTTTTTGTTCTCTTCTAGCAGATTGAAACTGTCACTTTTTATAAAATATGAGAATGCTGTCTGTAGCGAGAGTGTGAGTAGATAAATCTTGGATACGAAGTCAGATCCAATCATATCCTATGGGACCTTATTAGATATTTTCCAAACCCACTTTAAATCATTACGTACTGATAACAAAAGTTGTCGTCTACATCTTTGTATATATATTACTATACGTTTACCGTCATGGGTATATCACTTTATCTACATTCTAAAAAAATGATTTATTCCCGAACAAGTGTTCATGGAATGGATCTTTTTAGATTTCACAAAATTGTATGAAATCTTGAAGATTCTTTCCCTATATTTTCATTCACACTCCTGGGGAAAGATTACTTTCGACAACTTATTTCAACTAAAGAGGATATTAACTTTTGTTATTGGAATATGCACAGTGACTTGTTGACATTTTCGAAGCAAATTAGTGTACAGAAATTAATGTAATTAATATTTTAAACCTTTACAAACAGTATGGGAACCTTTGAGAAACTATTGAATTTCGATTGACAGATTCGAATCGGTTCCAAGCACAGTATCTTATCGCATTAGTGTGGCTCGATTGATTCTGGCAGCATTCTCTAGTAGGATCTGTTAATCGGTAGTTATCAGGAGTGATCGAGTTGAGTTGCTTTTCGATCGAATTTCGACGATAGTTTTTCACAAGGATCCTAACATTGAAATAAGCATGGATTACGAAGAATCCGATTGGATCTGGTATCTTTCCAATCTGATTTGTCTCATCATTAGAAAGGATAGGAAAGAGTAAGTTTATACAATACTAGTCCTCTACTATACGCATTAACTATTTGATTTTAATGGTCTCTATTCCCTCTCTGTTCATGAGATATTCCGATGTAAGTTCTACATTTCAGACTTGTCGGGATTCCACTGACAAGCTTTTTGTTTTCATTATAGCTCAATGCATCTATATTGGACCTGATAACGCTAAACATAAGAAACAATTCAAAGACGATAAAATGTACAGAAGCAGCGTCCATAACTGTACCAATGGCAACAAAACAGGTACCGTTGTGCTGATTTGGTCCAATGGTGATAAATATATAGGTGCTTGGATCGGCGGTAGCAGAGCAGGTTTCGGCATGATGACTTGGTCCAACGGCGATAAATACGTAGGTGATTGGGTTGATGATAAACAGACTGGTAATGGCGTTTTTACTTGGCCCAGTGGTGATAGATACGAGGGACAATTCAGAGATGGTAAAATGCATGGACAAGGCACATATAACTATCCTGATGGCAAGAAATACACAGGTGCTTGGATCGACGACAGCATGACCGGTAACGGCACAATGTCTTGGTCTAATGGTGAAAATTACACAGGTGATTGGGTTGATGGTAGTAGAGTAGGTATCGGTACGATGAGTTGGACCAATGGTGATAAATATATAGGTGATTGGATTGATGATAGTAGAATCGGTCAAGGTTTCTATACATGGTCTAGTGGTCATAAGTACGAGGGACAATTTAAAAACGGCAAGTTGCATGGACTAGGTGTATTTCATTTTTCCGCGGGCGAAAAGTATGCAGGTGATTGGGTCGATAGCAAGATGACAGGTAACGGTATGATGATTTGGCCCAACGGCAATATATATATAGGTGATTGGATCGATAATAAACAGAGCGGTAAAGGCATTTCCATCTGGTCCAATGGCGAAAAATACGAGGGACAATTCAAAAATGGGAAGAGGACCGGACAAGGTACAAATAAATATGCTGATGGGAAAAAATACATAGGTGATTGGATCGAAGGTAACAGAACAGGTAATGGCACGATGATTTGGCCGAATGGTGGTAAATACACAGGTGATTGGGTCAATAATAGAAAAACAGGCAATGGTGTGATGATTTGGCCCAATGGTGCTAATTACACTGGTGATTGGATTGATGATATGAGAACAGGTCAAGGTATCTATACATTGACTAATGGCTACAAATACAAGGGCCAATTCATAGATGGAAAGAGACATGGACATGGTACATTTCACTTTCCCAATGGCAACAAATATGTAGGTGATTGGGTTAACAACAGTAGAACAGGTCAAGGTGTTTTCAGATGGTCTAATGGTGACAAATATGAGGGCCAATTTGAAGATGGAAAAATGAGTGGTTCAGGCAAAATGTACTATTCAAATAGAACGACTAAGAAGGGCACATGGTTCAATGGCTTATTCGTCAATTATTGACGTCCTAGTTCATTTCTCGTCGCTCATAAGAGACGATATATGAAATATACACCTTTCCCTCGTTGTCTTTATTCACTTTTACTCAAGATAAATCAATAAATAGCGTGAATTCACTGTAAAATTGGATCTATAAATTGGCCAAGCAGATAATATCTTCAAAATGAGTCTAGCCACCATTACCATGAATTTGTCTTCGCTAAAGAACTCTTCAGACAGTTTTCAACACAGACTTGTTATACCATAATTATTCGACCGGAGATGAAGCTCTTAGTTGAATGATGTTATATGTGAAGAGTTGACTGTGTATAAATTCTGATTTGTTTCGGTTGAAATGAAATTGTGCGATTTTTATTTAAATGCGAACAATGATTTTGGTTTTTAAAAAATGGAATTACATCACTACAGTTGTTTGGATGCTTATTTTTCGTAGGAAAAGAGAAACTTATCTATTTCACGGGCTATTCATCTATCTACCAAAATAACTATATATCTCCTCGGAAAAAAGTAGTTTTGCCTCATATTTCAAATTTATTATCACTATAAAGATATATTTTTTAAAAAGCAATTGGATATAGTGAAAGCTCGTGAAGTCTTCTATCATTTTGTATAAATAGGTTTTTATTTCAATTTATTCATTAGCAAAATAAATTGACGAGAACGATATCTCCCTCATGTTTATATTCCCATAGAGACGATTTTTTCTTCTCAACTAGTTTTTCAAATTTTTCGTTACTATGGAATCACCTTTTGAGAATAGTTATTGGATATTCTTTAAGAGCTTGAGGGTGAGAGTACATGTTATATTGAAGAAATATTAAGTGCAACATATCTACTCCTATTATTTTGCATCATTTTATAGCTCTTGACGAGTTCTATCTACTCTGAAAAGATTCGTATTGATAGTAGGAAAAACAAACAAATATGTCAATGACGCATTGTCAAGATATATGAGTTTTTCATAAGTTTTATGGCATTGTGGTACAGAAGAAATCGTGTGCGAAACCTGTTTATCTCCATAATTTAGAATTATTTTGCACCCAATATAATTCTCTATCTAATGGTATATAATGATAAATCTTTTCTTTTGAGAAATTAGAATAGGTCACTATTTACATGGAAAATAAGTGTAATCTTTACCGTAATTCAACAAATCCTTAATGAATTGGCCCTATCTTTGAATTCAACTGAGATATTGAAGAGATCATCCTATGTACAAAATTTCATGACAATTGAACGCAATCTCAGCATGGAGGTTGACATATTCTTTTTCGTCTATTGTGAAAGTAAAAAATTTCTACTAAAAATATTTGTTAGAAGAAATTTATCAATCTCTAGGTTTTTTGTGTATTCTACAGATCATATTGGAAGAGACACATAAATAAAATGACATCATTTATTGAAATTTATGAATAGAACTATACTTAAAGTAATGCAGAAACACATTTTTATTACTTTAATCTCAATTAAAATTAGACAGCCATTTGTAATCAGAATCTTGTCTATCTTTGAGAATATTAAGTTGAGAAAAACATTATAACAATACCTTTTATCATAAAACACAAATCATTAAGATTTATCAGATAGGCAAAATCTCCAATTGAAAAAAACCCGAACATTTGAGAATGTTTCCTTGTCAGTCACTTTAAATTACGTCTCATTTGTAAAATTATCGAGATATATGATTTTTTAAGAGTACCAAAGGTCGATCCTATTAGATTCATTGATCATTATTTTCCATAAATATAATAAACAGAGTCGAAAACTTGGATCAATATCTGCAAAAATTGATTTTCTTTTTTAGTTAAGATTTATTTCTAGCTTGAAAGGATTAACATAATTTATTTTTATCTCTGACACTCTCTGTTTTAATATATTTGTCAAGATAGAAAAAAGAAAAAAAGCAATCTACGTTACTTTTGTTTTTGAGAATGAAAAACAGGAGGTAAAATGCAAAAAAACAAAATTTTGAAGACAGCAAATTCATCCGTCTGTCATTTTTTCACATTGAAATATAAAAACATTTTCTTTAAATATTTAAAGTAACGAGAATACCTTTCAAAAAAAAAACAAAAATGTTTTTGAAAGCCCAATTAGTATGTGTACTTTTATGTGCACTAGTCTCCACTGCTATTGGTAAGCTTATGTTTTTACATTAAAATTCCTTTTATACTTGTTTATTTGCAGCTCATATGGCAGCTTGGTCCAAAGGCATGTATTGTATGAAGGTATGAAAATAAAGAAACTTATTGAAGCACCATATTTTATAGCTAATGCTTAAGATTTATTTATGTTTAGGGTCGTAGAGGTGAAAATAATATGAATAATAACTTACCTGTTAATCCTTTGGTTGATTTGACTAAAGAAGATTGGTGGTTTCAACATTATCAAGGATGTGATAAAGAACCTCCACCAAATGGTGATTATCTTGAATTACCAGCAGGAGGATCATTTACTGTTGAAATAGCTACTAATAGGGCTTTTACAACATTTGGTCATAATAAAAATTTTAATGGATATTTTGGTGGTCCGCAACAACTCGAATATACTCCTTGGGGTTGTGTTTCCTATCCTAATTTACATACACCAAATCAAACTGCAGCACCAGGAACAATTTTTGCTATTTCCTATCAAAATAGTATTGATAAAGTAACACCAGAAAATTTAGTTGTCTTTACTGCACGATACAATACTCCATGGCAAAGATTAACATCATATGATGTACCAAAAGATTTACCTCCCTGTCCTCCAGGTGGTTGTACATGTGCATGGGGGTGAGAATATTTTTTCATACTTTATAAGTTTTTGGAAATACTTTTTTTCTTGATATTAGATGGGTTCCTATGGGTTGTGGACAACCGAATATGTATATGCAAGGTCATAAATGTATTGTCACTGGATCAACTTCTACGCGAAAACTTGCTAAAGCAAAACCTCCAGTTTATTGTGAAAATGATCAGTCCAAATGTGTTAAAGGAGCAAAACAAATGATTTTCTATTTTCAAAAAGATGGAAATAATGTATTTAATGTTCCAAAAATGCCAACATATAACCAAGTTATGGGATTTTCAGATGGAGCACAGAATGATATTTTTGAAGATTCAAATTTAGTATCAACTATTGGATAAACATTTCATTTTTTTGTGTATTAATAATAAAAAAATCAATAACACAGCGAACTAACCATAAAATATGAATGAATAATACGGCTAATAGAATGCAAATCACTAAAAAAAAGTCAACTTGGCATACATTTACACATTCACTTCTACTTTGTAATTTTCAAAAAGAATAAATCCAAAGTTTGCTACATTGCGGTATCGAGTGAAGATCAAAAAATAAATAAATAAATAGTCTTTAAAAGTATCTACCGAAGAATATTAATATGCTCATTGTAGTGTACATGATGATTCAAATGCTGCTTTTTTAATAGATTACCCAGTGTGAAATAACCATAGAAAAAAAACAGCAGAGAACGCATTCACGAAAACATAGGAACTTGTCTTTTGGTTGAAAAACGCGTTATATGGTCTGGTGAACCCGTTCCTGAATGGAAATAGGATACCCTGTATTTAAAAAAAACACATTATTTGTTGTTCCATGTCATTGTGAATGTTTTTTTCTCGATTCAAAAATCGTTCTTGAACGGATCAGAAAGCATTTTTAATAAAAGATTGAGCTACGAAAAATCTGAGCACATCATTGAATAGAGCTCGTCAAGTTGTACTGAAACAGGTCCCAAGTAGGCTAAATAAAAATATATAAATTGGTAATAAACTAATAATTAAATATTCCTATTGATCATTAATATACCCTGTTACTTATCCTTATTCTTTCAAAAAATAAATGAATAATGCTTGCACTGTAAAAAGTTAAAATGAGCTAGAGTACTTGTGACACCTCCTTTTATACCCCCATGCGTCAGTATGAACTATGATGACTATGTCTCAGCGAACATAATCTTGTCATTTCATCGCAACTGCGAGCGCTGCATCATAGTTGTCATAAAAGTGATGATATCGGTCGTTATCTAAATTTTGTAGTAGAATCATAGTTGAATTGAAAAACCTTATTAAGTCTAAGTTTAAACGTGTTGAATTCTTACCAGAAATGCCCATTGCGTCTAAAGATCTGTCGCGTGCTTAGAAAAAAAACGCCGCTACGTTGTATAAAATAAACTATCCCCTAATGAATGATTTTCAAAAGACCGTTTCAATATTCGCTAATATGAGTGTATTAGATGATAAATCTTGATTAGAATCTATCGAATTCATTCAATCCTACATTATTCTATTGGAAATACTAGCTATTTATGTTAAATTCATCGAATTCTTCAATGTCCTGAAAATAAATCTAACGATATCGTTGCGATGGACATCTTTGATCCATACTTATTAACTAGGTACATATGAAAGCTACAAGATGATTGCACCATTCCAGTTGTCAGATTTCACCATATCAAATGCTGTTTTATGGATTGTATTTGAATATTCCATAAGATGTTTGAAATTTCCTATTCTCATAAATAAGACCATTCATTATTATAAGATTTTTTTGACAAAACTATTTTTAAAATTACTTTATAAGATGAGAAAAAGTACAAATTAATATTATTATATTTCAATTGATGATCTTTATATAATTATATATAAATAAGAATAAAATAAAAGTGATTAATTGTTTTATTGCATTATAGGTACTTATTTTTATCCATCTGGTTAAATTTCTAGAATAAAACTAGAAACTATTATGTTTTTTAAAATAAATAGTTAGATACTATTGTTGATGAAGTTTCGTAGTGAGATTCGAACCCAGCGCACCCGTATGGATAACGTTTTTCAAACTTTTGACCTAACCACTTGTCTATACGAAGGAATCAACATACAAAACTAACTACATCATTTATAGAAGTTGTCAATGTATACTGCATAGTAATTTTTTCTACTGTCATAAGCAAGTTTTTCGTGAGGATCAGAGGATTACCAAGTATATTATTAAAATTTTTGTCTCAGTTATTTATAAAGAGTTTATGTACATAACCTGCATTTTATTTTTAAAGAACTGATTTACAAAATTTTTTTGAAAACAATGTTTTTAGTTTTATGTCTTTCATTCTTTTCTTACTTGATGATTTGTACCTTGATAGACGTTAGAGTGCGAACTCTTGAAAAAGCAACATATAACTGTTCATGAGTAAAAACTGGTTGTAGTAGAAGTAGTCCTAATCAATCAAGGATCTGTCCTTGTGATTTGTTAATTGTCATAGTAAATAAGAGTCGAACAGGAAATTGATGTCTACGTAGTTCTGATGTAGATGCATGACTTCGAAGTAAGGCCAAAGGTTGGAATTTTTGAGACTTGCTGCAATTAATTCTGATCTGTGTGCAAATCGAATAACAGGAAGAACTTGCCGAAAATCTCCGCCGAGTATTATATTTTTCCCTCCAAAAGCTACATCAATGTTCATTATATCTCTTAGAAAAATATCAACTGCATTAAAAGCATAAGATGAAGCCATTGGTACTTTGTCCCAAATAAGAACTTGAGTCTTCTTAATCTCTTCAGCTTCCTTACTGTTTGATCGAATACTTGATACAGATCTTTCTAAGATAGATGCAGGAAGCTTGAAACGACTATGTACAGTTCTTGCTTCAGGTAATAAACTTGCAGCAATTCCATTCGTTGCAACTGTCATAACATAGGCTCCTTGTCGCATGTTAATGTTCGAGGTTTACCTTTCAATTTAATTTAACTTAATTTCTCTATGTACAATTTCTTACAACCTGATGATTGATCTCGTTAACTAAGGTCAAAATCGAGGTTGTGATAGCTATTTGCTTAAGATGCCTCCCCTCACTCTATAATGTCGATTTGGCCAAATTTTTCGTTTGTTTGATTTATAGCGCATTTGGTAGAGCAAAACCCCCGCTATCGAACGCACTATAGTTTATCGGTTTTATGATGAGTTGTCACGATATAAATTCACATGATTTGTTTCGTATCATACCGAGAAGTTCTGCGTGCTTTTATTATGCGCATAATATGACTATATGGAACAAATAAAACCTTTCCCATAAACCTGTGCATGCGTCTACTGAGTTCGTTTTAACCAATAATCTATGGAAAATCACTAAAAAATTTATTTTATCCCATATTACCATAGAAAGTCTTCAAACTTCAAATAGGTTTTTGTTGCTTTAATACTTTTGTATTTTCCAAATCCTTCCATCATTTTAAACATTAGAGAGCTCGAGTTGGTTACAAAATGAAGGGAATGATTAGCTCTTCAAGCTAACAGAGCCGAAATTTTAGATTTTATCTTTATTATCTCATGAGACTGCAATGTATCACACTACACAATCTATCACTAACATAAATTATAAGATAAACTTCAATGAAAATAAAAAATAAAAACGAAAATTAAAATTTTGGCTCTGTTAAGCTGTAGTACTAGGTCTTTAGTATATTTTAAAACTAATCCGAGATATTCTAGCATTTGAAATGGCATCAGGATTTGGGAAAAGCGGATCCCTCCATTTTGATCAGTGATCTTGAAGTAAAACTTGATAGACTTAATAATTTGAACTGAAATTATTACTGCGGCTATCTAGCATGAGATACATCTCTTCAGAAATTTTCAGTAAAATTGGATGATCAGAAGCAAAAATAAGAATTAGTGTGAGAGGTGCCTAAAACTCACCAACCCTTAAGATTGTTCTCCGTTAAATGGGACAAAATAAACTGAAATTTGTGATTGCTGAATGACGGAGAGAAAAGAACAGATCATCGAAAGAAAAAGCAGCAGTGGACAATTGCACCCAGTCGTTGAGGAAATTGTTCCCTTTTATGGAGAAATGCTTCACCCACAAAAAATCATACATATTAAAGAGAAATGAAAAGAAAAAAGAATATATATACCTATACAAATATAATCCATTGTATGATATTTCACATAGACTTAACTTTTCAAGGAAATGGTTTTTCTTACAATGGAAAATGATTCTTTTTCCAAAGCGAAACTGTTGTGCTATGTACCTTTGTCCACAAAGTAACTCAAATCATATGACAAAAATATAATGCTAGCATTATTTTCTAACAATAGTTCCATGTTTCAAATGGAGTAAATAAACTTTTCTTTCTTGTTAGTACTCAGCTTGATGATAGACTAGGGCATTATTTATTGTATCTACCTTTCAATGATAAAGCACGATTAACTTTGCCTATTCCATAAGCATACCTACATATACATAACAGCAACAAAATATATCCTACAAAACATGCCTTATAAACGATCAACTAGTGGCGGAACCAGGGGGAAGCTGACGGTAGCTGAGCTCCCCCTAGAAAATTTTGAGCTCTCCCTATGAAATTTTAGCTCCATTTAGATTGTTAAGCTGTCGTCACTAAAGAGTTGCAATGTACATACTTTAGGTTTATAGAGCCGCTTGTCGAATTTTCGTTGATCAAGAACTACCTTTTCTTTGGCATTACCAGGGGTGTCTCGATGAGCGAGTGTTGGGGCCGTGACGACTCACAATCTTTAAGAATTTTATTCTTTTTGCTCCCTAGTTTATGAACATTTTTGGAAAGTTATCGGCGCTCCCCTCCCCCCCAAATCTTTCGGATCTTGGAACATCCTTGGGTATTGCTTCTGTTCATGTGTCATGAGCGACACTTTTATGCCATTGCATGATATTAATTGCAAATAAATCAGCATACTGATCTTGGTAGTGCACAAAAATCTCATCAAAGCAGTTTGTGAAAAAGTAAATCTTATGAGAGATGAAAATTCTTTTAAAGTATTGTTTTACCAAGCAGTAACATTTGGAAATGATAATGGCATTGATATGAAGGAATGTATTAGGTTGTTAACAAAGTTTATGCGTTTTTTTCCAAAATTTTATTTTTTATTTTTTAACTTCAACAATACAACTAGCTTTCAGTTATATATGTACCACTACTATCTATGACTTGTCGCCAACGCTCTGGCAGAGATAGGATCCCGCGTTCGTAGAAGTCCTTGGACTTTTGACCAAAGAAGTTGGCGATATCCATTTTCATGTCGTTGTCGTCGTCGAACTTTTTCTCACGCAAATGATGAGAAAGAGAACGAAACAAATGGTAGTCCGTTGGTGCCAAGTCAAGAGAATAAGGTGGATGGGGAACGGTAATCCAACCGAGCTTCAATAATTTTTCGCAGGTCGACTTTGCAACATGGGGTCGGGCATTGTCATGCAAATAGTAAATTCGATCCTGCTTTCCCTTGAGTTTTCCGGCAACCCGGTCCAATTGTTGACAATAGAGATCAGCAGTGACGGTACAACCATTTGGAAGAACTTCCCAGTGAATAATCTCATTGACACCCCACCAAACGCTCAGCATTACCTTCTTGGGATGCAGATCAGGCTTAGGTGTTGCTACGCCTGTCTGATCAGCACTAAGCCACTGGCGTCTGTGCGTGTAGTTAACGTATAACACCCACTTCTCATCACCAGTGATAAGATTGCGGAGCCATTGATAGTTGCGGTGAGATGTCATTAAATCCATACAAGCATCAACCCGGTGTTGTAGCTGATGTGGTGATAACTCGTGGGGTATCCAAACTCCATATTTCCATGTCTTGCCTAATTCGATCAGATGTTTTTCCACTGCAACATAAGAGCACCCAAGGTGCTCTGCTAAGCACCGCAAAGTCAATCGAGGATCTTGTTCGATAAGCTGCTTTAAGAGATCCACATCCACTTCCAATGGTCTACCGGACCGAGGTAAATCGTCGAGTTCTAAGTTACCATTCTTAAAGCGATTGAACCAATGTTGTGCCATACGAGTAGAGAGTACATCCTCCCCCATCGTGCTGCATATGTTGTTGGCTGCTTCCGTTGCTTTGTGACCAAGATGAAATTCATGAAGTAAAAGCACCCGAATCTCTCTACGAGAAAGATTCATTTTCAGTTCATGATCAGTGTCCATATCGATGACTTTATTATCATTCGAAAGACATTCACACTCCCTATATATACCCTTAATATGGAAACTTCTAGAACTTTCTCGAATGTTCTAGAACATTCTCAAAAAAAACGCAAGAACTTTGTTAACAACCTAATAGTTATCTGAAACTTTATTACATTCCACAAAATGGTTGAATATCATTGTAAAAATACTTGAAAAAATTAGTATTGTCAAGTTTGTTTGAGCATTGATAAAAGTTATTCGTAAACTTAGTTATTTTTATCTAAAACAAGTGTGTGGACGCGTTTTTGACCGTTTCAGTGAGGTAAATCCATTTAAACGCAATTGTTCTTTTTCAGAAATGAGATAAAATGAAACTGTAAACGCATATGGTCGCGGCTAATAATTAAAACACAAAACGCATCTTGGGCTCTTCTATATGAAGAAATGTGTGTACCATAAACGTGTTCGGGTAGAAGTATAATGCGTTTGAACGCGTTTATCACAAGAAATATACGAAAACGCGTTCAACTGTAGAAATGAATGGAACGCATTTCTATTCAAAATGCGTCTAAACGCGTTTCTCAGTTCAAACGCATCAGGACGCATTTTGGAAACGCGTTTAAACATGTTTTCTTAATCGAAGCGTTACGAAACGCGTTTGATATGTTGCATAAACCAAACGCGTTCGTGTTATAAATGCATCTCCGTAAATATCTTATTAGAAACGCGTTCAAACGCGGTCACTGGATGCGTTTAAACGCGGCACATTATATTTTGAAACATCTGACGCGTTCAAACGCAGACTAAACGCGTTGAGACGCGTTTAGTCTGCGTTTCAAAGTTACATGGGAATGGAAAGAGCATTTATAATTTCACATAACAAATAATTAGCATTAATATGATTTTTGCTTATCAGCACATAATGATATATGGGGTCAATTGTAAGCATTTGATCAATAAGCTAATTCTAGATCAAATACCTTAAAATAGAACAGTAATAAATCGACAACTCTCTCAAAGACCTTCAAAAATTAAATAGAGTAAATGGAACAAAGCTCATGGGCCTTATGAAGAAAATTCACAAGATCGAGTTGAAGCTAAATGATATTGATACTAATACTAGAAAATATCAATGATTAAGGGAACTCGTTTCTTTCCAATGCAGCTGTTTCTCACTTAAATGGTTTATATCGATAAATATCATATGTAGGGATCTGATTGGATTCAACACACTGGATTTACATATTTCATTCGAATGGCCGAAAAAATACAGAGCTAATTTTTTGTTTTTTATGACGTAATTCAAATGAAGAATTTCAAAAGTCTACGTTTTTTTTATGGACAAAATAATGAGTTTTGAATAATTAGACTCAATTGTTAATTGATTGAGTTTGATTATGAACAAGACAAAGCTAAAAAACTTTGGTGAGTATCAAATATTTAAATAAGAATAGAAATAAACATTTTCTAGAAGCCTTGTGATGAATGCGATGATTGTGACGAGAATCGTTCCATGAATATCACAAAAATAATAAAACACGAATGAATACGAAAGCGAAAAGAACAAGACCGAAACATAGCTCGTATACACACCATCATAGGAAAAGCTAATCGCAGAATACATACAAGCAAACAAGTGAAGAAAGTGTAACACATATCAACGAAAAACACGCACGTCAGAACAATACATACTAAAAAGCTGTTAGCGCAATCCCTACGGGATTAAAATGTGAAACACGATATCACTGTTTTTGCTATCGACCACGGACTGTGACGGTACTCCTTAGCTGTGATGTCAATCACGGTCTGTGACGCTACTTTTGGCTGTCGGTCACGGTCTGTGATGGTCTACTACTATCAAAATGTACTCGGTGACCTTTTCCCCCTGTCGGTCATGGCCTGGGCCGCTAATTTTGGCTGTCGGTCACGGTCTATGGGGAGGGAGAGAGTGGGCCCAAATTTCTACCCCCAAACGGTTCAACACTCTCTTTCAGATCGTGTTTCACAAAAACGGACAAAAAGAAAACGAAAACAAGAAGAACAGGAACAGAACAGCTAGCTAAGGTGAATCATGGCATGGCGGGATTGACGGAAAACGTCGAAAAGGAAAATATCGGAAAGGAAAATGTTGAAAAAAGAAAAAGAAAACTTCCATATATGGATATTTTCTCTTTCTTTTTTCGACATTTTCCTTTCCGATATGTTCCTTTTCGACGTTTTCCACCAAATCCATCATGGCTACCAGCCATGACAAGCCTCTTCCCAGGCGAGCAAACGACGGGTAAAAAGGCTAGTCATTTGAGTAGTTATCACATAGGTGAAGTTAGCCTCATATTCGAGTAAATCCAGCCAAGATTCGTCCAGGAAGCTGCTCCAACTGTTCCATAGAGTTCCAGAGTAGAATTCGACGAGCTCTATCGATTGGTAACCTTGGATTTTACATAGCTCATACCGTTCGTGAAAAAATCTGAAAATACTCATATTTCTCTATACAAATCTGAACTCATAGTCAGTAAATCCAGCCAAGATTCGTCTAGGAAGGTATCCCAACTGTTCCAGAGTAGAATTCGACGAGCTCTATCGATTGGTAACCTTGGATTTTACATAGCTTATATTTTTCGAGAAATTTTGAAAACAGTGGTTCCTTCGTATTACCATTCACTCTTAAAAAAAAGAAGCTTTACCGAACCCCCAAAAAAGGTTCGGCAGATGTGAAAAAGATTGAAAATATGTTGAAAGTTTGAAAAAACGAATAAAAAAATCCACAAAACCTTTAAAGGATCTTCCCCTGGATACACGGGCAGATCCTTTTTGTCTCGAAACGTTTTTAAGTTTCGTAGAGCAAAAAAATGGATTTTTAGGAATATACGAAACCTTCAAAGTTTCGTATTAAATATAATGGTTTTATACAAAACCCAGTGCGAAACCATAAGGTTAAATATGAAACTTTGAAGGTTTCGTATATTCCTAAAAATCCATTTTTTTGCTCTACGAAACTTAAAAACGTTTCGAGACAAAAAGGATCTGCCCGTGTATCCAGGGGAAGATCCTTTAAAGGTTTTGTAGATTTTTTTATTCGTTTTTCAAACTTTCAACATATTTCCAATCTTTTTCACATCTGCGGAACCTTTTTTGGGGCTTCGGTAAAGCTCCTTTTTTTTTAGAGTGTTCACATTGTTATTGACTATGCGTATTATCAACAGCAGTGTGAACATTGTTAGATTGTTTGGGTATAGCAACAGGAGATGGAGAAAGATATTCTGATCGATTTCCAATTCATCAATAAATACGTTTACATGAACAGTCGATTCGTGGAGTTGTGTTTCTGTTGAAAAACCTTGTGAGTGTGAATTAATTTAGCCCTGAAAAGATAAATTAAAAGAAGTCATCGTTTACCATTCGACGTCAGTCTACGCGAAACGATGCAATTTAGATGAGAGACTCTTCCACTGTCTTTCTGTTTCTCTTTGGAAATTTTATTTCTTTGCAAAAGTGTTTTTATATTTGAAGTATTTCTGATAGAGAAATTGAATATAAAATACTTTTAATAGCAAAATTCTGTTGAGAATGGTTAATAAATCGGTAGATTGGATTGTCAATACGAAGTGATCATACACATTGGAATGATCATTAAAATGACGGTGTTTTTCATCATTTTTATAATTTTGATATATTTAAGCTTCTAGTAGGTCAAATCCATAATGAATTTTTATACGTCGATATCATGCAGACAAATGTGTATCTTTTCATTTGAAATTGAATCTCTATTCTAGTTTATTTTTGTTTTTTGGTATTGTCTCATTATACTGACTATGCCCATTGACTGTACGATTTACTTCATGTTGAATAAATTAATAATGTAAATTTGGAATTTAATTAGATCGTTATTATGAAATAATTAATGCAAACAAACGAAATCTTTTGTCTTTCTTCATAAAATGTTCTTGGAGATCAAATATTAAATTAATTGATGATAAAGTTTGATTGTTTGTAAGAATTGACTCAATAGATCGTCTTGACCATCTCATTGATTATGAAAGATGAAGAAGACTCTTATTTCCAAAGATACAAAAAGAAAGGAAATCGATGTAAGAATTACACTGTAAATTTTTTTGAATTTCTATTTATTAGAAAATCGATTTTCAAAAAGCTACAGCATCTTCAAACTTCCATAATTCATTAATCGAATTATGAGGATTTAAGAATGCTTGATTTTTTAATTTATAAAAATTCAACTTGATTTTCCAAAATTACAAAAAGAATGGAAAATCAACATTGACCTTTTTAATAAAATCCGAAAATCAAGTTCGATTTCGAGTGTCATTTAAACAGTGATTGCTATTGTGTCATTGCTCATTCGCATATATAAGTTAGTTAATAATGTCGTGCATCCATTATTTTCTCCAGCAGCTGTAGCGAGTAGGTAATTTATATTTTTTCATTTAGACCTACCATTCAGACTTAAAGTTTGATCTGATTACTATAATTTAATTTTATATTTAGTTCTCATGCATTACTTGTTTAATCGTATTTTTTTGTATTTAGATTTGTTTATGGTTAATACAACTTTTTATTATGTAGAATATTATTCTTCAATAATATTTTTTTATTATTATTTAGCTTTGTTTATGATTGACGGCATTCTTTTTCCTACTTTATATTTGTTTATGACGGACAATACTTTTTTCTATTTAGATTTATTTGTAAGCTAATACCATAAAATACACAAGCTCAATGATCATTTATAGTTTTTTGAAATAAACTGAAAAATAAAAAATGATTGTTGAACTCGCATTTTATGCTATTAGTTTATTTAAATAATTTCATTAAACGAAATTTATTTATGTGCAATACTATATTTTTATTATTTTGTTATATTAATGTTTAATAATAGTTTTTTATTATTATTTAGATTTATTTATGTTCAATACTAATTTTTTATTATTTTGATGCGTTAGTTGTCAATGACATTTATCTATTGTTCAGAAGTATCAGTTATTATTAGTATACCTGATGAAAATAGAAAGTCTTGCTAAAATTTCTATTTTTTAAATTACATTGCACGAAATATAACGGGTGGGCCATAAAGAATTACATTATTTTGTTTTCACTACAACTCCGTCAGTTTTAACGCTATCGACGCAATCCTTTTTTTGAACGATTCGCCATTCAATTCTCTACCAAAATGTGTGTTTTATTTAATGTAAATATTCAAAATTATTTTCTTTCAAACGATACAATCTGTTTGTCCAAGTTACACAACTTTCAAAAATTACTGTTTCTCTTATTCGTTTTACTGCTCGTTTGAGCTCTTCAATTAATGTCTTTTTTGATTGCACCTTGTCCCAGTTCATCTGTTGAACGAATTCGTCCCATATTGAGTAGTCGAGTGGGTTCAAATCTGGTGAATTTGGCGGCCAATGATCTTTGTCCAAAAATGAAGGAAAATTGTCTTTGCATCATTGTTGAGGTAAATTGTGTGTGTGGGATGTTGCACCATCTTGTTGATACGTCCAATCATCACCAAAGACCTTGTTTCCATATTTGAGTGCCACTGGTAAAACTTCCTTGATGTATCTCTCGTGATTTACACTACCTTTGTCCAGAATAACCAACGGTGTAACACCTTTTGAGCAGGCACCCAACCATACCATAACTTTCTGCGGAAATTTACGTTTTTGTTTCTTCCCACCGTTCCTATCAGCTTCTCCACGATCCACAGCCCATACCCGATCATTCTGAGCATTATATACTCCGTCAATGTCAAACATTTTCTCGTCAGAAAACAAGATTTTCAATGTGTCTTCGTTTTTGAAATTTGTTCTAATCCAATTTGCAAATGTTTTTCTCTTGGCTTTTTGAGCATCTGTCATCAATGGAACAATTCTTTTCTTGTACAGTTGTAGTCCCAGATCATCTATTAAGACACGACGAACAGTTGTTCTCGAAATATCGAGTTCCTGGGCTAGTTTTATAGACGAAACCCGTTTTCGGCGTTTTAAACGGCTTTTGATCTTTTGTATCGTTTTTTCGGTTCGAATAAATTCGTGGATAACCTGGTGAAGTAGACATATCGATAGAACCGGTTTCGCGGATCATTTCGCACCAATTAAAAATCGTTTTGCGTGAAATCGCGTCCAGTAAATCATGAAATATCTTCGTTGCACTGTCACCATTTTCATATTTTGAAAGTACTAATTTCTGAAGATCTTTACTTTTCATTAGCTAGAAAGACATTACAAGTATCTATGGGAAAATGAAGACGGCAGTTTTGTAGAGAATTGAATGGCGAATCGTTTAAAAAGAGGATTGGATCGAGAGCGTTAAAACTGACGGAGTTATAGTGAAAACAAAGTGTGTAATTCTTTATGGCCCACCCGTTATGAGTGAAAATGAAATTTAGAACTGACGTTTCGATTTCTAGAAAATGTTCGAATTGCTAAACGAAATGCGAATCTCTAGAAAAGCTCATATGCATTCACTTTCGATTTTCAAACTAAAAAATCCAATTTGTTATTTCAATTTCTTTGAATATCGAATTTTCCAGAAAGCAGAAATTCCTTGGAGGATTCATATGAACTTTTCTAGAATATCTTTAGCTATACTCTATAAATAATTTCCTAGCTTACAGCATAGTGCAGTTTTTCGATTAATTTCATGAAAATAGTTTAGTTATTTGAACTCATTTTCTAATCAAGAACCAATCAATTCAATTTTGACGAATATTCTTTAAAAAATTTGATTTATATGAGTTCAGATTTGTCTAAAGAAATATAGGTATTTTGGTATTCTTTTACGCATGCTATCAGCTATAGAAAATCCGAGGTTACCAATCGATAGAGCTCGTCGAGTTCTACTCTGGAACTCTCTGGAACAGTTGGGATACGTTCCTGGACGAATCTTGGCTGGATTTACTGACTATGAGTTCAGATTTGTATAGAGAAATATGGGTATTTTCAGATTTTTTCACGAATGGTATGCGCTATGGAAAACCCAAGGTTACCAATCGATACAGCTCGTCGAATTCTACTCTGGAACTCTTTGGAACAGTTGGAGCAGCTTCCTGGACGAATCTTGGCTGGATTTACTCAAATATGAGGCTAACTTCACCTACGTTAATAAATTAATTATACTTTTCTGTCGTCGTTAGAAAAAAAAACTATTAACCTACGCATTCTTATAATCATTCTTGTGTGAGCATATAAATAATTGCAACTAAAAAAAATGTTTAGATTTTTTGTATAACTTTACAGTAAAGTGATCATTTATAAGTTTTATAAATAATCAGAGCTGGGTAGCTCCGACCTTCCCCGGCTTTGGCTCCACTCGAGCTCCGGTTCCTCCCTACAATTTTAAAGTCCGACTCCGGCTCCACAGCCAAACTTTTGTATTCCGCTCCGGTTCCAACGTCAAAAAAGTTTCATTTTTTTCTTGTTTTTCTTTTAATGGATTTCCATAGATTTTCAAGTTACAACAAGTATGAAAAACTGATATAGTTGAAAACAACTGAACAATAAATAAAGAATGTCTAGTGTAGAAGATCAGAATTGTATTTGAGAAATGTTAATTTCGCTAACATTTCTTTCGTCAGACTTTCTCTGTGTGATCAAATGGTGAATGAAAAATATGTTAAATTTAAAATATGATCGAATAGGTTATAGCTGGTTGATACGTAAAAACGTAATTATATAGAAGTAGTTTGTTTTTAACCAAAGGTACACACAAGCCTTTTCAGTGAAGAGTAATTGATATTTATATGTGATATCTAGACAAGAGATGGAATACATCTAAGTTGTCATATAAAGAAAAAAACGAAAAAACCAATAGAAAACACTAAGAGAATACCCAATAAAAGGAAAGAAAGAGATAGGCACAGCTAATACATACCTGTAAACAAAGAAAGAGAATTAACACATGGAAAATGCCTATAACACAAATGTAATCTTCGTTCTCAGTGTAGACAGAACGAATAGAATTCGGAGCCGTCAAGTAGCTATCGGCTCCGACTCCGTTTATAGGTAGAGCCTGCTCCTATGAGCCGGAGCTGCTCAGCTCTGTAAATAATGAAAATAATAAACAATATTTATATTTTTTGTATAACTTTACAGTAAAGTGGTAATTTATAAAATTTATGAATAATTATAAATAAAAATAAAAATATTTATATTTTCTGTGACGGCAAAGTACTCTCGTGTGTTTTTTTGTTCATTTATACTCTAAGTCGAATTAGGCAGATGCTCGATTATTATTAAAGACTTTTTACACTACAATTATCATTGAATATCAAAAAATGTTTCTATGGCCTTTTCTTATCATAAACAGCACCATTGAATCAATACTGTACATTTTTCTTCTTGATCTTCCTCAATCAGCTATATGATAATTTAATTCTTATTATTTTTGTGCTCATTTTTTT
>JAJEKB010021384.1:513980-540873 GCA_022393335.1 Macrotrachela quadricornifera
TAATGGCAAGAACTACGTTGATAGATCAATAATAAGAACTATTCTAAAACTTAATCAATACTAAATTTTTTTTTTTTATTTCATCATCCTGTCTATTCTCATTTTTAATTCACCATTTCAGCTGTATATTTTATTGTCAATTCATTTTATAGTTTTATTTTTAAATGCAAATTTGTTTATTTATGATGCATAGTGTATACTAACGAAGTTTATCTTAAATAAAAATCTTATACAAAAGTTAACCTTGTGCTTATGCATCGAATTAGTAATTTGATTTCAACATGTTCTTCTTCATCAAAATATGATTTTGAAATATAGATCAATATTGAATTATTATGAATAGCACAGTACAAACTACAATTTAAATAGATCTAATACCATCTACTAATTTTTTCGTAATATATTACTATCATTGAAATTGATGTACGATAAAAAGAAGAAAAAATATTAGTGATAGATCATAGACAAAAATTATTACTATTCCGACTTTGTTTTATTATATTTCATCAGAACAAACAAGGACATGTCACGATTACCAATCATTAATAGAAAAGGTTTCAGTTCGAATTGCACTCATTTGTTTTAATTTCAAATAGCTGATAGTAATAAATATTTTAAATTGTCAATAGACTGTCAGTCGATAATAATAATAATAATAATATGAAATTGTGTAGTTGTTAGAAAGCGATAAGGAGAGAAATGTAGAGTTTAATTAAAAGAAGATGTAGCATTATTTTCAAGATTCTGAAATTTTCATTAAATTCCACAATTTATCTTCTATTAAACATAATTATAAGCAGCAAGAATATCGGTTATTGGAGGTGAGCCAAACATAAAAATGAAAGAAATGTTGGTCACTTCATATAGAAACTACAAACCAATCAGATTGAAATCCTTCTTTTACCCTCATCTAGCCATTTTTTCCCTTTCGTACGATTAATAGGTAACACATACAATAATTGTCTGCACCATCTGAAAGAAACCACGAGTTAAGAGAAAACATAGACACCATTATACAGACACACACAATTGTATAATGGCGATTGGATTTAGCATGGAAAATATAATTTTTTGTTACTACTTGTTTCCCTAATTGTAGTCAGGATCTTAATCCCGAAATTGACAGTGTGTTTGCATGTTTGTCAACAGGATTTCACTAATGGAAAGATGTTTGTGGATGGAGGTTTTTTCCAATGTTATCTGCATGAAACATGATGTTGTTTGCGTGATTACATGGTTATCAAGGATGCTCTAAAATGTGCCCCGAACAACATGGGGTTTCCTCAGACTAATAGTGGGGAACGTGATAGGACCGAAATCGAGTGGAGGCAGCATGTTTTGGATGATTATGTTGTACAGTATCGAATTTACGAAAAATGTTGTTGCTCATGACAGATAGTGGAGAATCCTGTAAAACGTCGAATCTATGCGAACAATGCCATGCTACTTGCGTACATCAATCCAGTATATCCTCACCCAAAACCGATCGTCACTAAAATCCAGCCGTTTCTCATTGTGTACTATTTTCGTGACTGTTGTCAGAGTCTTACTTCCGAAATTGACGGTATGTTTGTGTGTTTGTTCGCACTTATGATTGCTCTGTTTTATTCAATCAATCAAAATGTATCCTCGATAGAACTCATAAATACTCAAGTTTTGTACTGTGAAGAGCTCATGGCTGTTCAACTGCTATATTGTGGGGAAATTCTTGAGACTTCAAGGAGTATATTAGAAAGGTACCCTTAGGTTCTTACCTGGTTTATTAGGAGGATACCGTTAGACCTCAACTGCTATGCCACGGGATACCCTTGAATCCTCTACCCCTATACTAGGGGCATGTCCTTATTTCCTTGATTGCCGTTAAGATTTAAATTCCAAAATCGGCTATGTGTTTGTCTGCAAGAACGAATGCAGCTAATCAGATTTCGAGACTACTAATTACCCAAACAGATTTTAGCACTGCCACAATCACATCCAATCAAATTTCAGCATCTCCGAAAGACTCTCAATCAGATTTCATCATCCCTATAAAGACAGATGAATAGACTGTCGAAGAAATTCTATAGTCAAAGGACTTAGTGGATGGCTCCAACCCACGTACCTGTTCTTATCAAAGGTACCTGCCCACAAAAATATTTTTTGCCGATGTTGTGAATATATGGCTACTTGCGCATCTCAATATTATTATAAAATATTCTGTTGATTCATATAAAAATCGTTTTATTCATTCTACTCTACGATTTATGAATCCTCTCGTTCAGATATTTAAAACAGTGCTTATTGATAAATATTTTAAATTTTATATTCTCTTTGTGCTGTTATTTAATTAGATTGATTTAAAGTTTCTACGTATAGTTTAATTATAGTTTTAACTATAAAATTAAATTAATTATTATTGATGATATTAAAGGACCCCGCCGGATAAGGTCGAAAATCTGTCCCTTTTCAGAACTTTTTCAATCATATATAGTGTGAAAGCTCACGTTGTTCTGTACGTTTTGGTGTATTTGGTTTGACCTTTTTTCTTGGAATAGACCGGATAGCCTGGCTCATTATGTGTAATGGTAACAGGTAAAATAGATATACCCCGACACATATTGATGTCCGGGAGTTTTCTCCATTTACGAAACTTTTTAAACATCTATTACCATCATTGGATGCATCTTTCTTTCCTCTTCAAAATGCACATAAACACTTACTACTTATTATTTTCTGAACCCACAAAATATAGGCTAACATTGTCTAAAGCTATAAAAAAAATTGCTTCAAGGCATTCAGTACTGTATAGTGCTGATCTGTTGTCTCCAAAATGAAAAATATCACCACCGTGAAAATTTCTTAAAAACTGCGCCAAGAAATGCTCTATAAAATACACATATTCAAAAAATTCTCAAAGCAGTCTAAAAGTGAAATTTATTCAGGTTCATTTAATGCGATGCCTTCAAAATCCAAGAAATTGAATAAGTCTTTCGCCTTTTTCTTCATCACAATACGTTCAACCTGGCAAACAACATAAATATTTGGAATCAGTATCGAAAACTGAGTAGACCTATGTATATTTGAAAGAGTTTCGCGAACTTTTCATTTTCATCGGAAGAAAGTTACCCCTAGTACCTCTCAGGGTTGAGTCGAAAAACGAATTCTATCAAAACGCTGTTTTTATTGTTTAACCGTGAGCTATTTGGAGTTGTAATACAATTTGACAACCTTAGAACTTAATTCTAACTGTCAAAATAACTCCCTGATGGAATTCATTGTTTGACCCAACTCTGAGAGGTACCAGGGGTAGAGTTTTTCCGATGAAAATAAAAAGTTCGCGAAACTCTTTCAAATATACATAGGTCTACTCAGCTTTCGATACTGATTCCAAATATTTATGTTGTTTGCCAAATTGAACGTATTGTGGTAGAGAAAATCGCTGGACATCAATATGTGTCAGGGTATACCTATTTTACCTGTTACCATTACACATAGTGATCCAGGCTACCCGGTGTATTCCAAAGAAAAAGGTCAAACCAAATACACCAAAACGTGCAGAACAATGTGGGCTTCCACGCTATATATGATTGAAAAAGTTCTGAGAAGGGGCAGATTTTCGACCTTATCCGGCGGGGTCTTTTCATTTTTTTTGTTAATTTTAAAATAACTTTTTCTATTAAACTTACTAATTCGTAGAAACGAATTATTTTCTTTGTTTTATTCGATGTTTTTACTTCTAATGAATCTTTTTCAAGATCAACAGTAGTATGTAGAGATTTTTCAATAAAAACTTTTTAAAACCATTTTTAACAAATGAAATTATTTCATTTCATTTCAGTATTTATAAGATTTTCTGTACACTTACACTTCCGTTTTAGATTACATCATGTTTTTTTTTATCAAGAAATGAAAGTCAGTGTCATTGACTTTTGATAGGTACATTTTCGATGAATAACATTTCATTCACTGACAATGTATCCTTCAAAACTCATATAGAGAGATATGATTCATTCACAAATAATGATATTTAATCTCTTTCTTTGTTAAATAACATGTGAAATAAATATTATTCTATCAATATGATTGACATAAATTGATCTTATTTTCTTCATATTCTTACTTCCACATTGCTGATGTCATTTACCTGTAAATATAAGAATCCATTTCTCACTTTAATAACAAATATGGACGCATTTTTGTTTTTATTTGCCAAGTATCAATGATTTTGTTCAATACTTCCTCATTATTGATCATATATAAATATATGAAAGAGAAATTCATCTATCTATTGTCGATACCAGAAGTAAATGGAGAAAACTCTGTGAGCAATATCTCCTGAACCATTGTAGCTAGCGAGCTGATCTTTTCACCATTAGAAAGAGGCTGTTATGGGGCACAATACCAGCCTATATTCAAAAGGTTAACGCTCAATCAAGGAAGGTAGATGTCATTGAAGATTTTGTGCGTCACCGGACGAAAACATTTTTCATATGAGTTCTGGCGTCACGGTGATTGTTCGATAGCCCAAGGTCTGCTCTTTTAATCTACACAAGCCCGACCTTTCTATCATTTATCGTTCCAAAGTTATCCTTCCTACACTGTGCGTGTGTAACCCACCAAAAATGCGATTTATTCGAGAAAAAAAAACCTTTTTTTTATATATCTATGAACGTTTTCAATCATTCTCATTTGAACGATGGTGACTAACTCGTCTTGTACACGCGGTTTACATTGATTACCAATGAATTTTTATCATTCCTCTGAACTCTGATATAACGAGTGCTTTCTATCAGCCATTTTCGCTTTCATTTTGCTGTTTTCAAAGATGTTGAATCCATTACAACAAAAACCGTGACAAAAAAAAGAAAACAGTCTATGTCTTTTCATCACTAATGTGGGAAAAATTGTCGACTTCAACATCAGAATCTTTATCGTCTAGTTGTGGTTCAATGGTATTTTCTAAAAACTCATCCGCCGCTTTATACGTCGCTTCTACTTTTTCAGCATACTGAATTGCATTTTGAGCAGCCTTTTCATCAAAGCCAGCAATATATTCAGCGACTAGTTCACGAACATAGTCTTTCAATCCAGACCATACAATCTCAATCAGATTTAATGGACAATGGCACATTGGCAAACACAATATTTCGACAATAAACTCTTGCGCGATCTCGTCGACCTAATCATCATAGACTCGAAGCATATTAATATTGTAGAATAATTCATACTTTATATTCTTTTTTGGGCTTGTTGTGGAAACCGATCTCTAACAACTCTGATTTCTTCAATGTTGAATCAAATTCAATGTGATGATTTTTCAGCCATTCTATTATCGTTCTTTTTCGCATGGACCTTTTGACAGGTTTCGAGTATTCTGTGAGTTCTGAATGCCATGAGGCATTATCGATGACTATGGCTATTCGCCGAGTACGACCTTATTATAAAATAAAAATTTTAGTAATTAAAATTCGAACAGAATTTACGGTTATCTTCTCTAAGACAAAAAGCTGTTTTTCTTATCCATTCAATGAAATGTGATGATGTCATGGAATAATCTCTAGAACAATCGAAAATTTCGACAGATGGTAAGTGGAATCCATTCGTATCGATCAAAGCAGATATTGCTAAACGAGAACCTATATAGATATATTTTAAAATACAGTATTGAGCAGAACTCTTCGTTTATTACCATTTCCAGTTGTTTTTCGGAGCCTTTCTTATCTTCGATCATCGATCCAGATTGATCTTTTTTCTTCACCTATACTCACCCATGTTTCGTCGTGAAGCATTATCAAAACACCAACTTGGCGCAAATCGTCAAGTTTCCGAAAATAAAAGGCTCGCTGAGCAACGAAGAAATTATCGTCAAGTGGCAACTCTACCTTATTTGTTCTTCTGTATGAGAGACTTAGTCGATGTATATGCGTTCGAAGAATTGTATGTGAGCGAACTGGGAAATCTTCATGAGCACTGAGTAGACGTTCAAGAAAAATAGCGATTGTAGGATAAATTTTTTCTGCTAACAACAAATGGAACTGATAACGAATTTCAGCATCAGCTTCTTTGGATAAATGAATTGGTGCACAACCAGGATTGTTTCTAGGAGCTTGTGGTTGAATCATAATCATCTCGTGAAGCATGCACCAAGTTGAAACATTCTGCTTTTTATGTGAAAGCTTAGTTGGATGAGATTGTGATGTTGATCGATGTCGACAACGCTTCTCTTCTTCTTTTTCTTCGGCTTCCTTCAGTTCACGTAATGTCTTCATTTCTTTCTTCAAATTGAACAATGAACACTGCGAAATACCCAGCATTGCTATACTGTGCCCTTTTGGTATTAATCATTGGAATTCGAGGTCCAGTTTTTTCGCTTTCGACAAAGTCAGTTACACGAAAGAATATCTCTTTGATTTCAGAAGTGAAATCAACGCCATCCAACATGATAGAAATGTATTGAGAAAATGGCACAAGCTACAATACGATCGATATATATATCCAAATACAAAATACCCAAAAATTCTATCACTCATTTTTTTTCTTCTCAATGGTTTTAGACAGGAAGGAAAAACATAGACGACATCTTTCGTAATCAAGTTTTAGACAACAAACAAAACGAAAGCGAAAATAACTGAGAGAAAGCACTCGTTATATCAGAGTTCGAAGGAATGATAAAAATTCATTGGTAATCAAAGTAAATCATGTATACAAGACAAGTTAATCAATATCGTTCTAGCGGCGGAGCCAGGAATTTTTTCTGGGAAGGGCTCAGCCCCGTTTTCAAGCTGAAAATCAGCATATTTCACTATTTTAATGCTAGATCATCTCAGTTCTGGGGGGGGGGGGGGGAGAGGACTGAGCCCCGCCACTACATCGTTCAACTGACCTTGGACTATCGAATGATTACCTTAAAGCGAGAGCTCATATGAAAAACGTTTTTGTCTGGTGACGTACAAAGTCTTCAATGACATCTACCTACCTCGATTGGGCGTTAACCTGTTGAATATAGGGTGGCATTGTGCCTCAGAACAGCCTCTTCCTTATGGTGAAAAGATTAGCTCGCTAACTGCAATGGTTCAGGAGATATTGCTCGCAGAGTTTTCTCCATTTATTTTTGGCGTTGACAATAGGTAAATAATTTCTATTATTGTTATAGTCACATTAAATTTCATTCAATAATTTATATTGAGATATATAAATAGTCATAATATTTCTAAAATTTGATTTTTATCCTTTTTTACACTTCAGATAAAGATTTAATAAACTTATCATTTCGAACAATGTGTCAGCCTTTAATAGTATTTAAAAATAATTTTCAACGATGGTTTATAGAATTTCATTTTAAAAATTGGAGCAAAATTGATAGAGATATAATGCTATTCCACATAGTGTCCAATATTGGTCTAGCTGGTTATTCTGTTATTGATACAATAATGTACACATCAAATTCAATCAATAAATCCAATATTCTAGTATATATCCATAGTTCGCGGTCTGTTGCTTGGGATATACTGGCAATTATTTATGGAAGTGGTAGTGCTGCTTTTAGTGTATCAATTGAAATTTATCTTTTAATCCCATTTGTTATTGTCAACTGTATATTAGCTAATATTAATTGTAGAGGTTCAAATGCAATGAATACAACAATAATATGGATTGTGAAGACCATCTGTCTACTTCTAGGAAAAGAATTGTGCTATCAAAACTTCCGAAAATTTCAACAATACAATGAAAATTTTAATTCATCGGCGCGTTACATGCTCAAGCAAGCACTTTTATTTAGTGTAACTATGATATTTCTGACTGCACCTGGATTACGATCAATATATAATGGAATAAATGAAAATCTATCAATTCGATGTTTATATGAAACAAAACATTGTAATATTGTAGAATTGTACGAACCTTTATTTTCATATAATGATAGTTCTTGTTACGATGATTTAACAACTTATGGAACTGGACGTGAAGAGTTACGCGTCCTACGTAATTTTCTACTGTTAAATGGTGTATCTTATTCTGTTTTTAACAGAAATTTTCTGGACATTCATCATAATACTTCATATGTATTTTTAAGAATTTTATTTATTATTCTTTTCTTTGCTTTAATGACATCGGTTCTGGTATCATGTGTTGACTCGATTTTTTTCATTAACAAATGTCGTATACCTTACAGTATTATCGAATGTATTATCGAATGTATTATCTTTGCTCTCCTACTAGTGTTACCAGCATATCATCTGTACAAACTACGAAATCGACAAACACGAGGAAATCAAACGGAAACTATGAATGAATTTCCACGAATACTACCAGGTATCTAACGTATCAAATAACACATTTTATTGTATCTCGTTTCAGAAAAAAAAAAGAACTTTTTTTTTGTTTTTGAAATTTGTTATCATGTAAACTTATAAAATATATTTGACACAACTTAAACATGAATACTTTATCTTGAAACTTCTAACAAATTATAAGAAAAAATAAACTGCGATAATATATGCATGCGTCTGACTCTGTTGACTTAAAGGTCAATGGTCGAATAAAGGCTGTAAAGGGGAAGGTCCTCAAGAGTTATCCTAGGAGGCATTGCACCTAAGCCACGACCACTCTTGCTCAATTTGAGGGTGAGGGTGAGGGTGAAATTTTTACAGTAGGTAGCTCTAACAGAGTTAGGAAGAAACTGAAAATTTCAGCTCAAATTGATAAGCTATTCTGGAGATACAGATAATACAAGTATGAGGGGTGAGTGGGTTATATTTTAAGTGCTTTTTTGTGCACTACTTTTCGGTAAATTTTCAATTTCTATAGAAAGACAGGAGCTAGAACCGAGATTTTTTACCATATATACTATTGATTATGGGCTATCTTTTGATGGTAATAGAAGTACCACATCGACTGATAATTTTTGCATACCATTACATACTTTTGCGTTTTTTGGGAAGACACAAATATACTTGAAACATTTGAGCTAGAAGTTTTTTTCTGAAATATTTTGTACGGTTGAATAGAGTTCGTCAAGCTCTAGAAAGATATGAATATAAACGATTTTGCTGATTGTGTTTCTGATACAAAACTCGAAGACAAGTAGAAAGACTAATAAAAAACTTGTAGATCGTATATTAAAGAAAGCGTGCTTAGTCTCCATTATCTTTGGCGAATCGATTATTTAGTTCATTCTTGAAGCGCTCAAAGGGTATTTTCATCTACATTATATGATAGAGCATCTCAACACATGAAATGATAGATGGAACAGTCGATCTATGAAACCTATTAAATGTTACGTACGCCCAATAACACACGATTCATCAGATTTTTATTACATTGTATTCAAAAGAGGATCAAAACTTTTTTGAAGGTGCAGATTTTGGTAGAGCTTATTGAACTCTATCTATTCATATAGAAATCTATATTTCAATCGACTTTGATTACTCAGATGTTTCAAGAATATCTGTGTTTTGCAAAAAACGCAAAAGTAAAAATTCTCATTCGAAATTGGTAAAATAACCATAACTTTATAGTAAAAAACAGTATAATCTACAAATTCATTCTACTCAAGTGAGTAAGTTATGAGATAAGAGAAGCACTAGAAGTCAAAAACTGAGAAAATTCGAAGAAATCTTACACTTCGGGAGGTGATATTTTGGATTTTTCTCATGTGGTGTACGAGATCTTAGGTATATTTTTCTACAAGACACATCTTTTGCTACTAAATTGTAAGAATAAAAAACCTGAGGAGCCAAGTTCGCATAGGCGACACTGTAGGTAACCCTATCTAGTGACTACTGACTCAACTCTAAGGGGAAAACAGCAAGACTTTTGAACTTGAAATATAAATACGATAGGATAAAACGTATACGCTTTTCTCTAAAAAGAAAATCTCATTTTTGTAATGTCAAAATTTAATCACTCACACTTTTTTGTTTCTTAATACAACATATTCAATAATGGTAAAATAAAATGCAAAAAAGTACTTCACTTTTTATCCAGCATCTGTTATGATCTACTGTAACGATCGATTATTCAACAAAAACAGTTCTTATCCAAACTTTATCATAACAATATTAGTTCAATAGTGATCAAATAGCATAGAAACGATAGAGTATTTTTTTTCTCTCTCATCCTATGTAAAACAAAACAAACTTTTATCAAGCTTAGTATGTGCCACTAAAGTGTCATTGCCAATAATTTTTTCTCTTTTGTGATAAAAAGAATCTAAAGAAATTCAAAAAATATTATCTATACAAGAAGTAGTACCAGTTTTTTTTTGCAAATACTTATAATAAAAATAATCTTGAAAATAAAATAAAACATATAGTTCTAACAAAGATTTCAAAGAATTTTAATATTGTCTGTACCATAAGTTGCAACAGCAATATCTTCCCACCCATCATTATTTAAATCTTTAAATGTGACCCAATTCGGTCGAGAACCATAATCTAATGAATACCGTGTTTGATTGATAAAAGCTCCATTACCACAACCAAAAAGGACACATACATTATTCGTACCATAATTTGCTACTGCAATATCAAGTTGATAATCTCTATTAAAATCCCCGACAGCTACTGAAACTGGCTGAGAACTAACTCCCATTGAATAAGAGATAAAATTCGAAAAATTTCCATTTCCATATGCAATAAGTACAACAATATTATTAGTTTGAGAATTTGCTACAACAATATCTGTTAGAGAATCATTATTAAAATCTCCTTTGGCTATAATGATGATGGATGAGAATTATTCCCAATTGAATATGTTTTAATATTTGAAAATGTTCGATTTCCATATCCAAAAAGTATATTTATATTATTTGTACCAGAATTCGTAATAGCGATATCAAGATGATTATCATTGTTGAAATGACCAATAACTAATGATGAAGGTCGAGAATTTTCACCAATGAAAAATATTTTTTGTCTTCCAAAAGGTTTACTTCCATATGCAAGAAACACTTCAATATTATTTTTACCACCATCAGCAATAGTGAAATCTAATCGATTATCATTATTGAAATCACCAACAGCAATATAATTTACGAAAGTATCTTGTTCTGTTGGAACTGTTGACATATTAGTAAATGTTCCATCATCATAACCAAAAAATATCCCAACACTAGCACCAGTAGCACTAGCTATGATAATATCAACTTGATTATCATTATTGAAATCACCAACATTTACTTGTATTGGTCGACAACCTATCCCATATGCATATATATGTAAATTTCCAAATGAATCATTTCCATATCCATAGAGTATTCCAAGATTAGCACTACCACGATTTGCAATAACAAGATCTAATTGTCCATCATTGTTAAAATCACGAGCAAGAGCATACCATGGACCAGAATTTTCTCCAGTTGAATAAATTAATTGTTCGGAAAAATTTCCATTTCCATATCCAAAAAATATACCTATACTATTTCCATCATTATTTGCTGTTGTAATATCAAGATAATTATCATTATTAAAATCTCCTACAGCAACTGATACTGGTCCTGTATTAGAACCAGTTGAATATAATATAGGTTTCATAAAAGTTCCATCCCCATTTCCTAATACTACACTAATACTATTAATACCCCAATTTGCTACTGTAATATCTAATTTATTATCATTATTTAAATCATCAACAATAAGAGAAGAAGGACGTGATAAAGGTACATAAGCATATATCATTGTTGGTGCACAAGAACCATTACCATAGCCTAAACAAATTCCTATATTATCAGTACCATAGAATGCAGTAACAATATCTAAATAACTATCATTATTGAAATCACCAGTAGCTACAGAAAATGGACCTGCACCATCATCATTTTCAGGTGGATTTTTTCTTTCAAAAACTGTATAATCAAATCCAAAAAACATTCCAATAGTATTTGTTCCTTCATTAATAACTATTAAATCAACATATTTATCATTATTAAAATTTCCTATAGCAAGAATAGTTGGATTTGATTGAAAACCAGTTGAATATATTATTTCTTTTGAAAATGTTCCATTTCCATTACCTAGAAATACATTAATATTATTAATTCTTGGATTAGTAACAGCAATATCTAATTGATTATCATTATTAAAATCTTCAATAAGATTATGTTGAGGATTAGAACCAATACCAATTGAATAAATTATTTCAGGATTAAAATTTCCATTATTAAATCCAAATATTAAACCAATACTTTCATTTCGTGAATTAGCAACAATAATATCCATTTGTCCATCATTATTTAAATCATTAATAGCAATTGAATATGGACGAAAACTAGAACCAGTTGAATACGTTATTTTATTATCAAAATCTGCATAATATTCTCCTAATAATATAGGTATTATATCAATAGATCGATTTGAATTTGTCAAGTTTAATTGATTCTTATGAATAGTAATTAAAGAATGTTGGGAATTAATTTCATTGATATTATTTGTTTGTCTTTCAAATTCTTCAATTGGATGTCCAAGTAATATAGCAATACTATTAGATCCAAAATTCGCTGTAGCAATATCTAATCGATTATCTTTATTAAAATCAGCAACAGTAATTGAAAATGGTTGAGAATAATAACCCGTTGAATAAGTTGATTGATTACTAAAATCTCCATAACCATTTCCAAGTAATATTCCAATATTATTTAAATATGCATTTGCAACAGCTAAATCTAACCAGTCATCATTATTAAAATCAGCAATACTAACCCATTGTGGCATAGATATTGAACTTATTGGATATACATGTTGAATATCGAAACTCCCATTACCAAATCCAAAAAATATTCCTATACTACTATTACCAGTATTAACGATAATAATATCTAAATCATTATCTTTATTTAAATCAGCAACATTTATCATTTGTAAAGAAGAATCATTAATTTGATAGAATTTTAATAAATTAAATGTTCCATTACCAAATCCAAGGAAAATTCCAATATTATTAGTAAGATAATTGACAACGGCTATATCGACATTATTATCATGATTAAAATCACCACTAGCTATTGAATATGGATGAGAATTTTCTCCAGAAGAATATTTAATTAAATTTTTAAAAGTTCTATTTTCATATCCAAAAATAATTCCGATATTATTCGTACCATAATCAGCAAAAGCAATATCTTTATAATTATCATTATTAAAATCTCCATTAGTAATTTGATATGGTTGAGAATTTATTCCAGTTGAATATACTATTGGATTTATTTGAATTCATTATATTATATCCATTAAGTATTAATATATTATTTGTTTTTATATTAGCAATAGCTATATCTGATTGATTATTATTATCAAAATCAGCAACAATTATTTCCGAAGGTTTTGAATCAATACCAGTTGAATGCATTGCTGGTATTGCGAAAGTTTCATTACCATATCCAATAAATATGCTTATATTATTTGTATTATAATTTGAAACAGCAATATCAAAATAATTATCTTTATTAAAATCACCAATAATAATTGAATTTGAATTAGATCCAGGATATGTTGAATATGTTATTTGTGATTGAAAATATCCATTTTTATTACCAAAAAATATACCAATATTATTTGTTCCAGAATTAGCTACAGCAATATCTAATTGTCCATCATTATTAAGATCATTAATAGCGATTGAACATGGATAAGATTGTAATCCTGTTGAATAGATTATTTGTCTCTTAAATTTTCCATTACCATAACCAAAAAATATTCCTATATTATTAGTACCATTATTAGCAATGACAATATCCAATCGATTATCATTATTTAAATCACCAATAGCTATTGAAACTGGACGAGAAGCACCAGTATTAAATGTTAATTGACTTGAAAAATTTCCATTACCATATCCAAGATATATTCCTATATTATGCGTTTGATAGTTTGCAACAGCAATATCTAAATGAGTATCATTATTAAAATCACCTATAGCAGCTGAATATGGGTGAGAAAAATCTCCTGTTTTTAATTGTATATGCAATCCAAAATTATTATTATCATGATTAAGATATATTCCTATATTATTTGTGCCAGAATTAACAACAATAATATCCAACATATTATCATGATTTAAATCACCAACAATAAGAGAAGATGGTTTAGAATTATATTCTAATAAATCACTATTTATTACATCTTGAATAATTAAATAACATGAATTTTCTAAAGTATATATTATTAAAATAAATTAGATATTCTATAATAATGCAAATGAAATAATTTGAAGGTGAAAGTGTAAGTCAATAAACTAAGACAGTATTTTCTCTTCACTTTCTTCTGATAAATGTGGTGGGACTCATCGCTATGAAAGAATTAATCCTGTTTTCTATAAATTTTTTCAGTTATTCAATATGATAACATACTTGATTTTGGTGTTGATAAATACACTGTCACGACGGCAATAATAATTACTATAATTATAAATAGTACAGATCCAATAACAGGTATGAAAGAATTTTTCTGTAAGCGAATATTTTTTTTAAAAAATCAAAATATAAATTAGATTAAAATCTGAATGAATATCCTCATACCCTAATAATGAAGTTAAAGAAACACTTCTTGAACTGATATTATCATTTATTCTATTTAATAAATCTAATTGTACATGTGTTGTTCCTTCGGTTTCAAGAAGATGATGCTGTTCAGCAGATATAACATCATTTAAAATTCTTGGAGAATCTATTAATTTTATTTTAATTTAAAAGAGATAAAATTTATCTAATTGAAGAGAATATTATATAATCTATTGAGTATTTTAAACATTTATAATTATGTCCTGTATTGTTTAATTCCTGCGAGATTAAAAATGTGAAATAAAATATACCTATTATTACTAATTTTTCCAAAAGCCGTCTTTGATGTATATACTTGGCTTATACATGAGTTATAATAGTCCTTAAAATATGATGATTTTAAAAGTCTATCTGTCTCAATCTGTGACGGTTTTTAATTGCGTGTTGATAATGGTCTGTGGAAAGTGGAGAAGGAAATGGATTTAAAATTCTATCATAATAGACTTCAACATTCTCTTGTAGATCATGTTTCACAAAATAAAATCTTCTAACAATATGGATTATGACCACTCCTTCCGCCATTTGAATACTTGAATTCAAGTTTCAAATATTACATATATGACTAAATAATAACGATTACGAACATTTTTTAATAGTGAACTTTTAAGAAACTTCATACTTTTTGCGGTGAAAAAGAAATATTTGAGTATTTTAAAAATAAAATAAAATGTTTTTCTTAGATATTTTTACATGATTCGATAGAGCTAGTCGAACTCTAGAAAGCCGTATATATTAAAAACTTTCTAAGTCATTTTATTATATGAAAGAAAAATACTCGAATTTTAAACAAAAATTCACTTTTTTACATTATATTCGTTTTCTCATGCGTTTTGAAATATATTTATTTGATGTAGTTTTTTTACACTGCATCGAATGAATATGTTTTTATCCATCTTACTTTAGAAAACTAACGGAATAACAGCTGAATTTAGTGTAAAATATGCGAATTCTTTAGGTAGCTTTCAGTGAATTTTAACTGAACAATTCTGCTTAAAAATTTTTTTCATATATACCATTTTGTAGAGCTCGACGATAAACATTTCATATGAGTACTCGCTGTAATATACGAAAAATATTACTACATACAAAAATGTTCGAGTACATATTTGTATAAATCGAATACATACGGTGACAAGTCATACTCCCTTGGTGCCTTTTCATCAAGTTTTCAATTACATTTATATAAATTTCTTATTTGTTTGAATAATTCTTAGCATGCGGACTATAAATATAAACTTTTTAATACATTGTACAATATTTGGTATCCTTATAAAAACATCACCTGTACAATATGTCTGTGTATGTATGTGTATTTTTTATTTGATGAAAGAATAAATGAATATTAACCATTTAAGCATATAAATCTTCTCTTAGTAAAACGAAAAATCTATTCATATATTTTATTTGTAATGTATTAAAAAATTCTTAAAAAATAATTCATAATTTTGTATCTTATTTATATTAGTTGATCATTTTATAATTGATGTATATGCCGTGCCTTAGAAACAAAATTATTTATATTATAACAACTAGTTTTTATTTTGCGTTGTTTATCAATGCAGGTATGTGTTTTATATATAAAAAAAAATATGTTTTGAATAAATAGATACACATTAATTATAATATTGCTGTTAGGTTGATGTCAATCAAAATTTTTTCTTTTTTTATCATTATTCGATGCATATGTCATAAAAATTAAGGTGAAAAGAAAAATGAATAATGAATCTTATAACATGTCGATCTATAGAAGAATATATTAGTATTGTTTTTTCTTCTTACTAAACATGATTTATCGATGAAAATTTAATGCAAAAAAAATTTGTCAATATTCTTATTCTAATTAAATGATCAAAAAGAAGGATGTTTTATTCTCTTTCTCGTAGAGAAGAGTCTTGCAAACATAAATTGCCTGATTGATTGCTTATATGCCCGCACAAGGTCAAAAAAACATTTTATTAACATTATCCTATAAAACTTAACCGAAGGGTAATTGGGGTCGAGGAACTCGAATCTAATATTAGCTTTTTAAAATTTTTTGAGAATCATTTTTTTACAAAAAAAATTGTTTTATAGAGGATGGCCGAATTGTAATCGAGGACGAGGAATTCAAAACTGAAATCAGTTTTGTAAAAATTTTTTGAAGCTCAATTTTTTAAATAGACGACAAGTTTTTAATAAAAACCATTTGTTTTTATGAAGTTTAGTCAAAGGCAGTTGAGGTCGAGGAGCTTGCATCTGACTTCGGTTTTTTTAATTTTATAAAGGAATAGCTTGACGGTAGTTTAGAAACACGATTTCTACAAGTAAGAGATGAGCGAGTTTTTAGACGAGCGTTACTTGTATAAACAGACAACATATTTACAAAGTATTTTCAGAGATATTATATAAAATTCTTGTTTTCATTCCATTTTTTTATTGCATTTACAATTTGAATTTAATAGGCACTTGGATGACCATTCATTCTGATGGTACTTTTAAAACCGCTCCACGTTATTTTAAACAGTCCTATAGAATCCACGATTAGTGTACGGATACAGGTAAATAAAATTTTGTCTAAGGAAAAAAACCTATCAAATAAAGTATACGAGAAATAGACATTCAAAAATAAAATAAATTGATGAGATAGTTTTGGAAGAAAAAGAAACATAGTTTATTATCATTTAAATCATAGAAAACGTTTTAAACAAAATTGATTCACTGTAAACATACAGACTTTTCATTATCTTAGACAATAGAATAATCGTCAATAACATAACGAACATAATGTGTTTGATCAACTTCTGTAGTTTGTGATATTGTTTAAGCAAGATCCTATCAAAATAAACATAAATTAGTTTAGCAAAATATCAGATAAGAAGAAAAACGTATTTCTTCCCTTTTAATGTTTTTGATAATTATATTTTTAACATTAATAAGTTATAGTATAATAGGCGGAAATATTAAATTATTCACAAAATATAGAATACTTATGGATATCCAAAAGTAGTGGCAATGACATTTTAGTACTACATAGTAAGCTTGATAAAAGTTCCTTTTTACATAGGATGATAGAGAAAAAAGTGCTCTATCGTTTCTATGCTATTTGATCACTATTGAACTAATATCATTATGATATAATTTCTCGAGAACTATTTTATGTTGAATGCTAGCTCGTTACAGTAGACCATAACGGATAAGCCACTTTTGTGTTTCACTTTGTTATTATTTGATGTGTTTTATCAAAAAAAGAAATACATCACAAAATGCAGCGTGAAAAGTTCTACAACTTTCACTGAATCGCTTATCTTCTAAGTGCACTTTTTACTTTCAAAAAGGAACAAAAGTCGAAGTGATCAAATTTTGACGTTACAAAAACGAGATTTTCTTCTTGGAGAAAGACGTATACGTTTAAATATATCATATATTTGTATAGTTTTCTTTGTAAAATGTCGAGTTTTTCACGCTCCATCGTTGTAGCATATTCTGTTTTTTAAATGAAACATATTTAGTAATAAGAAGATAAGATAGGATGAAATATATATATATCTTTTATCAAAATGAAAATCTCGTTTTCGTTATATCGAAATTTGGTTACTCAGAATTTTGTTCATTTCGAAGACAAAAACGTGCACTTACAAGGGAATCATCCAAGGTGTTACTCTCCGTTTTTTCTCGTTCATGTTGCATTCAGTAGAGTATAACTAGATAGTAAAAACTCTAAAGAGATCTCTGTCCATGCTTTATCTTTGAAAAACTTCAGCTACTTTTCTATTTTGTGCTTTATATATATTTTCAAAAAAGTGGTAGGGCATCTCACTGTTCGGAAAAAGTTTATTTTCGAATTTTGACCGGAAAATTTGTATACGTAGAAATCTCATTTAGATTAGTTCTTATGAAAAGTCTTAAGACTTTTTAGCAAGGCAGCATTCAAATATGGAACTTCTTAGATACATGTTCTTTCTCATAAAAATCATCCATTGGTACAAATTTGGAAAGATCCATTTTTCGAAAAAAGTTTAATAAAAACTTCTGAAATTTTTCATAAGAACTAGATTATATGAGATCTCTATGTATACAAAGTTTCAGGTCCAGATTCGAAAATAGACATTTTCGAACCGTGAGGTCCCCTACGACTTTTTTGAAAAAATATATGTAAAGCACAAAATAGAAAATTAGCTGTAGTTTTTCAAAGAGAAGACATGAGTAGAAATTCCTTTAGGAATTTCTACTATCTAGTTATACTTTGTCAAATGCGATATGAACGAGAAAAAACGGGAGGGGGGTGACACCTCGGATGGTTTCCTCGTTAGAAAATAAGCGACTCAGTGCAAATTCTTTTCTCTTTTCATGCTACATCTTGTGCTTGCATATTTATTTCTTTGATATAACGCATCAAATAATAATAAAGCAAAATCCAAAATTGTCATATCCGTTATGGTCTACTGTAATGATCTATCATTCAACAAAAACAGTTCCTATCGGAATTTTATTATAACGATAGAAGTTCAATAGTAATCAAATAGGATAGAAAAATAGAACATTTTTTTTTCTATCGTTCTACCTAAAAATGAACTTTTATCAAGCTTAGTATGTGATACTTAAATATGGTTGCCAGCACTTTTGAATATCCCTATGTAGAAATACTCTTTCTATCCATCGTCACTCTCACATTCATAAAACCTTTAAAAAAATTCATGTTCTATTCACTAACTGTATTCTGACAACAGTATTTTTTTAAACAGCTTCGATTTCTGATCTGTATATTGTAAGTGGCTTGATGAATTGTTTACTAACAGGTTTTAAAACTTCAGTCATCAATTTTTGATAGTCATCTAGAGTTCTTTTGTAAATAATACTTAAATTTTAGTTCAAATGATTATCATTTGTGAAAAATGATTGATAAATATCCATGTTATCAGACAAAATAAAAAAATAAACAAACAATAAAAATATTCGTTGACAAAGTTAAATGAAAAGATGAATTAACTACAAGTCGATTGGGCAATGTAATAGAATAATTAGACATAATTGGTCTAGGGATATCGAAAGTTAAATCTATCAAAATTTCAATCCAAACAGGATAACGATCTATATTAGTTCGACCAAAAAATAGAATTGATCGATTATTTGAATTTGGTAAATAATCAATAATATGACCTTGATCAATTAATGTTATTTGTTTATAATTTGATTTATCTTCAATAATATTCAGATTAATTAAAGATGATGCATGTTTCTTTAACCATGATAATCCAAAACTAATATTTGAATTAAATAAAATCATTTTTCTTTCAAATTTTATATCATTAACATCAAATTCAAGTAATTGATTATCATATAACCATATTGGTAATGATTTTGTTCCAGTTGAAGAAAATGATAAAAAAGGAAATTGTTCAATTTTAATATTTAATCTAAATGGATTAAATGTTTCTTTAATATAATCATTAATACAACAATTATCTAAAAATAATATTTTATGTTTAACAATTATTGTTCGACGATTAGTTATTATTTTATTATCAATATTATTTATACAATGCTCATTTGAACGAATTGTTATATTAACATATCAAGAATTAGTTTTGTTGTATTAATATATTCAATTTTTCCATTTATTTCTCCTTGATAATTATTAGGAAGATTTTCAAAATGATAATATGTCATTAAATCAGTAGAATTCAATTGACCATTAATTATATTTGGACCAAATTGTAAATATTCATTATTTGTTTTATTTGTTGATGAAGGTTCAAATTGATTTAAACAAGTATAATCTTCTAAAATAAGAATATTCCATGTTGATTGACGATTAGATAATTGAATAGCTGTTTGAAATGCTAACAAACCACCACCAATAATAACAATATCAAATTTTTCTTCTTGAATTCATATAAGAACATTTAAAGCTGAAAGAACTGAACCTTCAAACCATGTATGTGCTGATGATAAATGTTCACCAGCAAGATGACGTAATGCTGAGCAAGACGACGTAGTGCTGAACAGGATGGCGTAGTGCCAAGCAAGACGACGGAGTGCTAAGTAGTATGGCGTGGTATTGAGCAAAACAATGCACTGCGAAGGAAACGGCTTTGGTCCATATTATAAGTATTGTAGTCGTATGAAATAAGCATTAGTTTATACAACAGCTTGGAAAAATAATAGATTTTATTCTGATTTTTTACTAAATTTTTTTCATGCGATATGTCAGCTTACTATTAACGTTACCTTTGTCGAATATAATCCTGAACTTACAGTGCTGTCTGTGTGTGTAGTCAGTGATGGGCATATACTGAAATTCAGCTCTCGGATTTGTTCATTTCTGGGTGTATGCTTTATAGCATAGAAGCTTCATGAACTAGTTTTGTACTTTAATTCTTCATTACGCATAATTTTATTGCAATCACGTCAATAGCCGAACGCGAGATTTGCAGCCTATACACAGATCCTGTGTATACTGAGTCATTAATCTTATTTGATCAAAATAATACTAATCAACACTACGCCATCCTGCCCAGCACTCCGTCGTCTTGCTTAGCACTACGTCATCTTGCTCAGCAGTGTGAAAGTATAGAAACTAGCCGTTATCAAAATAAGACTTTTTATAATTGTTGATGAGGAGAATTTTGGTCTGGGCCGAAATTCATATCGGACTTTCGACCCAGGACGAAAAATCACTGGAAATTCGTTCCAGGACAAAATTCCGGGACGAAATTTCCTTGGGACCAAATTCTAGCCTCCCTTTGATACCATGTGTCCGGTGACTGAATTTGTTGTTCATTTATCCAATACTCTTCAACTAGGACTGGGACTGCCTGAAAGGCCATCCAGTTTACTTGTGGAAAGTAGCTGTTCGTCGAAAAACTTATATTATGGGTTGTAAGAACTAATGGCCAATGATCACTCGTCTCCTGAGGAATCATTTCGCTTTCAATACTATTCACATTCGTGAAGGTTAGATCAATATTCCTATCTGACCGTTTCGAGGAATTATTTGTAGATAGGACGAATGATGGATCGTTTTCTTCCGTCCACTTTTTCGGCTTTTCTTTTCTCTTATCTGTCGACTGACTACCCCATTCATCTGAGGTAGCATTAAAATCACCTGTTATAATCGTGTTCTTAATTATAAATTTGTTTAGATCCTTCGTGTTACGAGTTTGACCATGTGGCCAGTAGATAACTATAATTCTTAAGGGATCAGATAAACCACTGACACCTACTATAACTGTATTATCTATGTCCACATCTATTCTAATAGCCTTTAGATGCTTTCCAATTGCAACTACTACATCACCATTTTTATTAGTTCCTTTCGGATGGAAAAAGCTGAAATGAGGGATTTTAAATTTATTCCATAATTCGCCCACTTCAGTGAACACACATATTGAACAATCCATTTTAAAAACAATATCCATAGCTTCTAATCCTCTTGTGCCCCAACCCTGGACATTATATGCTAGTATATTGATTGGTGTAGAATGAATAGTTCCTGGATTAAGGTCTTTTCCCATTCGCATAGAATTCCGCTCAATGTATGGTTATCAAACCACTCATTTAAAATTTCTCTCACTCTATTCTGAGTTCTAAGGGGGAAGTTTCAATGAGACATTCTTTGAAGGACTGCTGCAAGAGGTTGTGTTGAGCTTACAACGGTTTGATTTTCAGGGGAAGGATAGAAAGGGATAGCATACACATTTAAAGATGAGGGGTAATACTTAATGTTCAACGTAATTGGGTGATGACATAGATGGGTCAGCTGCAGGATTTGTTACCCCACTATTTTTGTTGATGATATTGTTTGATGGTGTCAATGCACTTGGAAGATGCAGGGACGAGCTTGATGATCTAGAATCGTTTCCATCTTCTTTAATTTCCTTTCTTCTCTTCTGGAGATCTTCGACTATTTTATCTATCTTCTTTTTCAGTTTAGTTTTTTCATTGCTATTTGCATGAATCCATTTGTTGATAATTTATATCATCTCGATAATAGATGTAATGCAATCATTTTGTGACAAACTACGTTTTTCAATCAATTCAATACGTTTATCCCAATTGAAAAGTTTTGTTTCTATCCGATTCATTGAGTCCGAGAGTGCTTGGAATGAATTAACTAGTGCCTTCATTTCATTAGTTGTGTTAGAATGGGTTGAGTTGATATAATCAGGACCAACTGGAGGTGAATGCCAACCTGGACCTGCTCCGTTATTTACTGCTTTCAGGACGGGAAACTCGTCGCCTTGTCTATTGAAAATTTGCGATGGTTCACTAGGAATGGTACGTTTAGTTGTTCCTTCGGATAAGGCTTCATCAACTGCTCGTTTTAAGTCAGCTTTATACTTGATAATCACTGGACATTGTGCACTGTAAAAAAAAAAGGTAGAAGAATAAACCCTTCAAAAGGGTTTATTAGCCTCATAAACCCTTTCATAAACCCTGGAAAGGGTTTGCTATACGTTGCACTTTCATAAACTCTTTAGGGTATATGAGCAATCATATACCTTTAAAAGGTTTATTACCTTCATAAACCCTTTGGAGAAGGGTTTATTAATGTACCCTTTAGAAAAACCGTAGAATAAAAAACCCATCTCCGAAGGGTTTATGAAAGTAATAAACCTTTTAAAGGTTTATGATTGCTCATATACCCTAAAAGGTTTATGAAAGTGCAACGTATAGCAAACCCTTTCGAGGGTTTATGGACTAAAAGGGTATATGAAAGGGTATATCAGCCAAAAAGGGTTTATGGAAGGGTTTATTCTTCTACCCTTTTTTTTTACAGTGTGGATCTATTGAGAAGTGTTCCCCTCTACAGTTTGCACATTTCAGCTTCTTGCCTAAACATTGATGCTGTATTCCCTTTTCATAAGGGTCCAAACATTTATGACAGCATACACGAGCTTGACATTGAGTTCTTGTATGATCAATACGCCAACAAGCAGTACAATATGTCAATTTATAATCCATATAAAAGTGTGTAAATGGCAAGTAATGGTGATCGATAGACAAACGGCCAAACTCGAGTGCGGTATCATAGTGTTTAATATTTGGAACATTAAATCTTATATCATATGTTGGACGTTGACGCTGCTGATACTTTATTATGGAAAAAGAAACAGCTGTTGGTATTGCCTCCATTATTTCGGATTTTGCTTGCTCAACATTCACTTCTACAGGGATATACCTGACCACCAATGAGAAGCACGCCGGTAATGATCTCGGATTCAATATATCCACTCCATAACCTTCAAATTCTTTTGGCCATGTAAAGTGAAATATCTTCAGAAAATCGACTTCACTGTTGACAGCAAATTTAAAACGATGAGCACCCGTTTGAATGCATAACGACAGTTCTTTAATATCAATTCGATTTACGGTAAATAATTGTCTAAGTAGAATAGCAACTTGAGTACTAGATAAAGGTTTGACTGAGTTCGATATTGGTTCAAGAGTGATGAAAAAGCATGGAAGGTTTGAGGCTACTGCTCGTTTCAAAACATTAATGTTGAAGCAACGATAAGTTGGGTGGACGGTTGAGTATTGGTCATTCAAAAGCTGTTCGTTGGTTCTAAAACGTTTTGCTGCAGGTCGATGCTTTTCACCACTATAATCAAAACTATCAGGAGCTGGGCGACTAGGTGTGGACATTATCATATGAGAGTCCTGTTGTTCCATTAAAGGGAGTCCTATTGAGATAGCATGATGATTCAGTTTGTACTGTTGATTCATGAGAGGAGGAATAGACAAAATTCTTTGCTGTGTTGGACGAGACGGAGTGGGGGGATAGGATGAATAACACGATGTGCGAATGTCACGTGTTTGTTGTTGGTTGTCGACATAATTTTGTGCTTGTTCAAAAAATAATTTACCAATTTGTTGAAGCTCTTCTTAAGAGAGACGACCACATATGGTTGCTAAATCAGGCGGAAGTGTTGAGTTGGTGTACATACTCGACTCACATTAACGTGAAAGTCGATAAATACAACGACTGAAGGTGGACAAATTGTTCCACTATCAGCTATGAGATTAATTTGTAATAAGAGAATAAGGAAAAGGAATTTAATTAAATAACAACACAAAGAGAATATAAAATTTAAAACATTTATCAATAAGCACTGTTTTAAATATCTGACCGAGAGAATTCATAAATCGTAGAGTAGAATGAATAAAACGATTTTTATATGAATCAACAGAATATTTTATAATAATATTGAGATGCGCAAGTAGCCATATATTCACAACATCGGCAAAAAATATTTTTGTGGGCAGGTACCTTTGATAAGAACAGGTACGTGGGTTGGAGCCATCCACTAAGTCCTTTGACTATAGAAATTCTTCGACAGTCTATTCATCTGTCTTTATAGGGATGATGAAATCTGAGTGAGAGTCTTTCGGAGATGCTGAAATTTGATTAGATGTGATTGTGGCAGTGCTAAAATCTGTTTGGGTAATTAGTAGTCTCGAAATCTGATTAGCTGAATTCGTTCTTGCAGACAAACATATAGCCGATTTTGGAATTTAAATCTTAACGGCAATCAAGGAAATAAGGACATGCCCCTAGTATAGGGGTTGAGGATTCAGGGGTATCCCGTGGCATAGCAGTTGAGGTCTAACGGTATCCTCCTAATAAACTAGGTAAGAACCTAAGGGTACCTTTCTAATATACTCCTTGAAGTCTCAAGAATTTCCCCATAATATAGCAGTTGAACAGCCATGAGCTCTTCACAGTACAAAACTTGAGTATTTATGAGTTCTATCGAGGATACATTTTGATTGATTGAATAAAACAGAGCAATCATAAGTGCGAACAAACACACAAACACACCGTCAATTTCGAAAGTAAGACTCTGACAACAGTCACGAAAATAGTACACAATGAGAAACGGGTGGATTTTAGTGAAGATCGGTTTTGGGTGAGGATATACTGGATTGATGTACGCAAGTAGCATGGCATTGTTCGCATAGATTCGACGTTTTACAGGATTCTCCACTATCTGTCATGAGCAACAACATTTTTCGTAAATTCGATACTGTACAACATAATCATCCAAACCATACTGCCTCCACTCGATTTCGGTCCTGTCTCGTTCCCCACTATTGGTCTGAGGAAACCCCATGTTGTTCGGGGCACATTTTAAAGCGTCCTTGATAACCATGTAATCACGCAAACAACATCACGTTTCATGCAGATAACAGTGGAAAAAACCTCCATCCACAAACATCTTTCCATTAGTGAAATCCTGTGGAAAAACGTGCAAACACACTGTCACTTTTGGAATTAAGATCCTGCCTACAATCAGGAAACAAGTAATAACAAAAAATTATATTTTCCATGCTAAATCCAATCGCCATTATACAATTGTGTGTGTCTATATAATGGTGTCTATGTTTTCTCTTAACTCGTGGTTTCTTTCGGATGGCGCAGACAATCATTGTATGTGTTACCTGTTAATCGTACGAAAGGGAAAAAATGGCTAGATGAGGGTAAAAGAAGGATTTCAATCTGATTGGTTTGTAGTTTCTATATGAAGTGACCAACATTTCTTTCATTTTTATGTTTGGCTCACCTCTAATAACCGATATTCTTGCTGCTTATAATTATGTTTAATAGAAGATAAATTATGAAATTCAATGAAAATTTTAGAATCTTGAAAATAGTGCGACATCTTGTTTCAATTAAACTCTACATTTCTCTCCTTATCGTTTTCTAACAATTAGACAATTTCATATCATTATTATTGTCGACTGACAGTCTATTGACAATTTAAAATATTTATTACTATCGGCTATTTGAAATTAAAACAAATTACTGAAATTCGAACTAAAACCTTTTCTATTAATGATTGGTAATCGTGACATGTCCTTGTTTGTTCTGATGAAATATAATAAAACAAAGTCGGAATAGTAATAATTTTTGTCTATGATCTATCACTAATATTTTTTCTTCTTTTTATCGTACATCATTTTCAATGATATTAATATATTAAGAAAAAATTAGTAGATGGTATTTTGATCTATTTAAGTGGTAGTTTGTACTGTGCTATTCATAATAATTCAATATTGATCTTTATTTCAAAATCATATTTTGATGAAGAAGAACATGTTGAAATCAAATTACTAATTCGATGCATAAGCACAAGGTTAACTTTTGTATAAGATTTTTATTTAAGATAAACTTCGTTAGTATACACTACGCATGATAAATAAACAAATTTGCATTTAAAAATAAAACTATAAAATGAATTGACAATAAAATATACAGCTAAAATGGTGAATAAAAAATGAGAATAGACATGATGATGAAATAAAAAAAAAAAAATTTAGTATTGATTAAGTTTTAGAATAGTTCTTATTATTGATCTATCAACGTAGTTCTTGCCACTA
>JAJEKB010021384.1:548545-558738 GCA_022393335.1 Macrotrachela quadricornifera
TAATTCATACGCTTTCGATGATATTGTTGTAATATCTAAATAAAAAAAAAGAATTTAACACGTAAACTTGATATTTCGCTTATTCACGATAATTTTGAAATATCTGAATCTAAAGATAATAAAATTATACATATAAATTGTTTACTGCAATCGACAATGATGTAAAATTATCTATACGAAAAGTAAGATAGCAGACTAAGTTCATGTCTATATGCCTGTTTATCTTTATTGAGCTATGTTGACGAAGAAAAACTTTAGTTGCGCATGTTTAGGTATGACTTTGCAAGATTCTGATCATCAAATTTTATTCAAATCTTATACTAAGAACCTTGTAAAATTTATTTTAACATCTTATTATAAGACACATTAAAAACGGCTAAAAACGTCACTTAAACGGTGTTTCGTTACGGTGTAGTGAATGGTGTATGATAAACGGCCTCTAATGTATCCGTATATATGTAATTAACCGATACTCGCAAGCGAAACATATATGGACACCGTAAAGATACCGTTTGCTTTGTGTTTACCGTCGTTTACGGACCGTCAATATAGGCCTGGGTATCTATGACTTCTCATTATGAATAAATGAATAAATATCTATTACTAATTCCTAAACTTATATGACCATGTCTATATATAAGATATAAATAATAGAATATCTATTCCTAATTACTAATCTTATATGACCATATCTATATATGAGATATAAATAATAGAATATCTATTACTAAATTCCTATATTTCTATGAGTATGCCTAGGCATGTGTTATAAGTACCATTTATATTATAAGTCGAATTAGGCATCTACTCACAATTCTAAGGAAATAGATTAATTTCTTATGTTTTGTCGAGTTGTGTATATAGAGCCGTATGTGCAAAAGAATACGGTGAATGAACAGTTGCTGCACAGAACACGACAAATCTCGGGTGCCATCTGAAACTTTCTCAGTACATGGGTACCCTGAACTCAGTACTTTCTCTAAGGTTTCCTCCAAAGCCACAGAACGAAAGCGCCAGAAGCGTAATTATAATGGTTCACCTTTATTTGACTTAATTTCTTTTTTATAGTTGCAGGATTGTATTAGTTAATTGATACTGTATTTGTATAGAATAAAGAATTAATGGAATAGTAATTATTAAAATGACAAGAAGTATAATTTATATTAATGAGCAAGTATATATTAAATTTTAATACGACTTGATATATAGTAGGTTGGTTATAGCTATCTATTAGAGACCTGCAAAATGGTCACGGTCACGGTCACGGTCACGGTCACGCGTGACCGTGACCGTGACTAGTTTTGGAAAATCCTCGTGACTGTGACCGTGATCGTGACCAGATGGTTCGTGACCGTGACGTGACCGTGACCAAGCAATCTTGGGCATGGTCACGCAGATCTTTAAAACTGACTCAGTTTATAATTGGATTGACAAATTAAAAAATCTATGTTTTTATTATGTTCATATTTAGTAATGAACATTAACTGAAAATAACAGAAAAACAATGCTAAAGAAACAACAAGATTGTTTTATATTAGAGACCCGAAAAATGGTCACACATTTGTCCATGCATGACCCTAATTATGACTATTGCCAATTTCAAAATAAAAGATGAGTGGATATTTTACGAATAAATTTTGATAGAAGCAAGATACGAAGCTATGTTTTTCACCGTTGCAAAGAGACGATAAGGACACATCAAATCGTATAATACAGGCTTTTCCACGAGGCTTTCAAAGTTTTCTTAATCAATTGTCTAAAAAATTGCCAAAAGATTGAGTTCCTATTTTATGACAAAAACGCAAAAAACAGCAATTTTTTTCTACAGAAATTAATAGACAAATTGGTTAACAATTTCCCCTAAGATGTTTACAACTTTTGAACTAATAGATCCAAAAGTTTCAGTCTTTCGTATAGTCTTTAGAACTTCTCGTAGTGATCCAAATGCACACAAAATTATTCAAAAAAATCATTTTAGTCACCTTGCAGAATATATTCGTTCTCAAAAACGTCGCTTAAAGTGTTTCAAAAAACTATATCGAATCAACTTAAATAATGCATTTCGATGCATCTTCATGTCCTCTTTCCAATGGTGAAAACCGCAGCTCTCTATCTTGCTTCTATCAAAAGTTATTCAAAAAAAATCCGCTCGCCTTTTACTTTCAAATGCGTGGTAATTTTGGAAAAATCTTCGTGTTCGTGACCGTGACCGTGGCCAATTTTATAAAACCTTCGTGACCGTGACCGTTACCGTGACTAATTTCCTAAAATCTCCGTGACCGTGACCGTGACTAGTTAGTTCGTGACCATGTCGTGATCGTGACTAAAATTCGTGGTCACGCAGGTCTCTACTATCTATGTGTGTATATCCGCTTGACTATATACACATATATGTACATAGCCAGTCAGCTATATTCATTTGTGTGGATATAGTCACTTTCTTAGATAAAAACATGAATCTGGAGCTGATATGTTTAGGATATTGTAGCTATTGATATAAATTTCCTTTTAAACGGAGTTTTCTTCTCAGAATTCGAACGAATACGACTAGCAATAGTAATTAGCATTATACCCATTGTTGCTAATTCTCTAAAAACTCGTCTTTTTATATATATCTGCGTATGCTTCCTCATTATTCCTTACTTTAGAGTATAGAACTGCAACAAGAATATACTTCATAGATATTCTAACTAGACTTAAGTTATACATGACCTCTAATAGTACCCTGAAGCCATCTATCACAGTATATGATGGGTTCCCAGAGATTGTCTATCACGGTCTGGGAAGGGGAAGGAGAGAATGAGATGTAAATTTTGACTTTTAAACGCTTCAACACTCTCTTTTAGGTCATGTTTCACAAGAAAGAATTATTTGAAATAATTCATGGAAATATTTAATCTGATGTAACATCTATAATTCACCAAGAAATAAGTTCTCACTTATGGTCTACTTTTGGGCAGATGGAACTAACATACTCGAACCGAATCGGACTCAATTCAAAACAACTTGGTTCAATTCAGTCTTTGATTAATATCATATTTGAAGAAAAAAAATATTTTCATCTGAATAATTAAAATAATAAATATTTCAACTGTTACAAGATTTATTACTTAGGGCATACCAAAAGTAGTGACGCCGACCCTATCATTTTTTACAGAAGCCTTTTGAAATTTTTTTTCTATATATTCTGATAGGCCAAGTCGAGCTCTATAATTCTATGATATTTCATAAATCTTTGACCGATACTATAATATTGAAAACATAGCAAAAACAGTGAGTAGTACAGAAAAAAGAAACTTTGGTTGATTTCTGATCGATTTTCTCTTGAATAGTCAGGCTTGTGATTGAAAAAAATAATATATTTGAAATCAGCACAAAAAACTGAGTCGATGTATGTATGCTACAAAATGCTTCATTGACTTTCATTTTCATGGGAATATTCCGACACATCCCTGTGAGGGGCTACAGCTGAATTTTTCGACGAAAATGAAAGTCGATGAAGCATTTTGTAGCATACATACATCGACTCAGTTTTTTGTGCTGATTTCAAATATATTATTTTTTTCAATCACAAGCCTGACTATTCAAGAGAAAATCGATCAGAAATCAACCAAAGTTTCTTTTTTCTGTACTACTCACTGTTTTTGCTATGTTTTCAATATTATAGTATCGGTCAAAGATTTATGAAATATCATAGAATTATAGAGCTCGACTTGGCCTATCAGAATATATAGAAAAAAAATTTCAAAAGGCTTCTGTAAAAAATGATAGGGTCGGCGTCACTACTTTCGGTATGCCCTAAGTAAAATTTATTTTAAATTATTTGTATTTGTTGTTAACTATAAAAGTAGTTCACGTGATACAAATTAATTACTGAGAAACATTGAAATTAATAGAAAATATGAGCCAGTTCTCATATTCATTCGATTAGAAGAATAAAGATTCATTGTCTTCAACAAATATTACTCTTACTCACAACTTTCCATTTTAATTTTTAATTAATGAATAGCAACAATTAAGCAAGAATATATTAGAACTTTATAAGAACAAGCAATTGTTACAGATTTCGATCTCGCTTAAAGGAGTCACCAGACAGCATGTTCTTAAAGTAATTGTGCAAAGTTAACTCTGTGTCTTCTTTGTCTTTGATAGGGGGGAGATTAAACAGTTTCGTTATTATTATTAATTGATAATGGTGAATTTGGACATACCATCTGATGAGTTCTTCAAGCAAGAACGAAACCGATCACGACTGCTTGTTCATATGAAGTTTTCGCAGAGTAATAGACCATATCCTTATCCCGATGGCGATCTTTGCTGGCTAGTTCATTTCTTGTTTTCGTTTCGTGTATCACAAGACACTGTTTACTGTCGGAAGTTTTACAAATGTTCCCGCTCAATCAATTAATAAGTACGAATGCGTCTAAAGCAAGGAAAATATTTTATTTTGATAGAAAATCGATTATTTTATTTGATGTAATAAAATCTCAATTTCATAAAAATCACTGCTATTCATCATATGCAAGAAAATTGATTAAAAACACGTTTTGAACAGGATTTAGTTGACATTGATTTGTGCTCGTCGTTTTCTTTCTGCCATGTCATTGGCCAATTCTCCATCGTTCGCTTCAAATGGCTCATTGATTGACACAATCGCCAAACCGATATCAGGAACATCACACTATGTATAAGAAAGAAAAACATCAAGTTTTATTCTATAAGCAAACTAACTTTGAATGTATATTGACCACCATAACCATTGCAGTTAAAATAGCCATGAAAAGGATCTAAGGTTGAGTTAACAGAAATGTTAGGCCATTTCTTGTGAATATGTTCGATAATCAGGTCTCGATACTAAATATACATGAACAATTTGTTATGAATTTAACATCATCAACAACGTAAGATTTGTTATACCGTTTCGAACACCTCTTGGGGTTTTGATGGATTATAGTGTCGTAATGGATCACTGGATTTAGACGATGGCATCTCCATAATTTCTCTATATCACACACACAAATCAAAATATCACTAGAAATAGATTTATTGACTCACTCGTATGTAGGAGTTAAATAGATGACTTTACCATTTTCATCATTCGAACCCATGGTGGCTGGCCTAGGCTGGGTAACACTATTTGCTTTTATCTTATGTAAATGCGCACAATCAGTCGTAGTGCCGAACACAATCTAAAATAACACGACGCCTGACATATATAAATAAGATTGTTTGAGCACTAATATAAAAAACTAAAGTTAACGTGTACATGATGGAAGATGCATCTTAGTTAAACAATTCATATCTCAACAGATAACCAATCTTTTCTAGACATTTTAACTGATTTACGAGCTACTTAATCTGAAAATCAGTGCATGACGATACGAACAGTATGGCAGAAGAAGATATATTTTTGATGAAATAGTTAATTGTTTCCTTTTTTCATCAATTTCATTTTTTGTCGAATTCAACTCATATGAAAATAAATTCAATTCTAGAAAAAATAGCTAGTAGATCAATTAAAGCGTTAGTTCAGAAAGTCGTTTGAGTTAACGGCGGCATAGATATTCATTATGCTAATGTAATCTAGAACAAAAAAAAATATACAATAACATAATGCGATTTAAAGTGAAATAATGGTATAAGTAAAATATTTCTTTATATTTCAACAATAATATAATTCGTCAATAATACTTTAACAAAAACAGAAAAGATGAACACTAACAATTTCGAAAAAACAACTTCATAAATAACTTCACGTGATCTATATAGACTTTGTAGCTATTAATAATATTTCATCAACAGCAAATTAGTAAAAAGAAATATTTAAACGTTATTGATTTTTGAAAAATTTTTATCCAATAATGTAGCACAGTAAAAAATAGTCATCTTTTATTTGATTAATCTTTAGCTTCGATATAAAACGAAAGAAAATACTCGTTTATTGTTATTGATACATCTCTTTTATAAATAACAAAGGTTTATACTGTATTCCTAATCGTGAGTTATAATTAATTATATCCTTACCGTATTTAATCGAATCTTTAATAAATATTTTATTTAAAAATATCCTGCCTTAGACATATTACATATCCAGATAGGATAATGAAAAAGATGCGTCTCTTGTCGTACTTGTATCTAAATCAGACTATAAACAGACGCACAGTCTTGTTAGATGGATAATACTTCCCACAGTGTATATATCAATGGAAATTACTATTATAAAACAGTGTTTTTTTTTTCTTTCTCCTTTCTTTTCTATTTAACATTCATAAATAGAAGAAAAAATAATGACATTGTATTAATAATAGTCGGTTTAGGACGAGTAATGACATGTGCTTCTATATATTATAGATGTGCAAAGTCAACTGCGGTGGCGAACATGTATCAGTAGAAATAATTATTCTAAACTAATGTTTTTTTCTTTTCATATATTTGAGACTTGTAAACCGATGAAAGAAAAAAATTGTATCATATCAATCGTCGAAAAGTAAAAAGAAATAAGTGATAATTGCTGAAGAACGAAAAAAATACGAAAGAATATAGTTCTTATCTAACATAGTTTATGATAAAAGTATCACTTAATGTATTAACTGTGTCAAAGACGACCGACAAAAAGGAAAAAGATTGATGCATAACGTTGGTAGATTAGATGAACTTTGAACACATAAGTATTTTTTATTGTTAGAACATGAACGATGATTAAAATAGTTTTCGATGCACACTTTTGTTTTATATTGATTAAATAACAAAATTCTACAAAACTTCTTTTCTTCATTATCAATAAGAGCGAAATCAGAAAAAAGTTTCTTTTACAAGACCTATGAAATTAGAAAGTACACAAAATTCTGGTTCTTTCTCATAAGTTTTTATTGAAAATACTCTCTAGCATATCAATAGTGAACGAATATTTTGTTCAAAAAATTTTCAATTACTTCTTAATAATTTTATTATCAAAATTGCGATTGAGATCCTAACTATAATCAACAGAATTTTTACACAGAAAAGAAACATTCACTTCTGAATAAACTTGTAACTGATGTGATTATAGATAGTATCTTACATATTTGATGTAAAGAAGAAACACTCCTAGTTTTGGCTATATGTTTAAGATATTTATAATGACAGGAGATAGAATTCATGAAAAAAATATTATAATTTTCAAAACGAAGATTGACTTAACGTTTATATTTGTCAGATAAAGATCCTTATTTGTGAATAAATAAACAATCGACTAATAGTGCAAAAAAATACGGCAATCAATGTTCTTTTTAAATTGAAGATTATTGTGAAATCAGTTATTTCGAAGAGATTAGAATCATTTTCATATTATCTCTATAACCACTGATTAGTTCAAAAGTCGTATTTTGAACTATTGAAGATCTTAGTCTACTGATGGATGGAGCTCATCGAGTTATACAAGACACAGATTAATATGCAAATATTTGGTGAAAAAAGTCGAATTTACCGATAACTTCACCGACAAGGATATATTCAAATTAACACAAATGAAAGGAAGAAAGTGTAGATAATACTACGAATAAAACAGACGAAGACGTGAGAAAATTAAAGTTAGTATAAAGCAGATAATGGATATTGTGCAACAAAGGAAGGAATGATTGAATGATAGCAAAAACAGGTATAATAAATAGACGAAGGGTTAAAGATATAATGGTGAGAATAAAATAAAGAGAAATGGAAGTTGTTCATAGTGAAAACTCTGCCTATTATCGATTACCATTTTGAAATAAAAGAAACTGCTATTGAATACTTGGAAAATTAAAGTAGACGAAAAAATCTAGTCAGGATAAAACAAAATATGATTGAACAATAGGAAGAATAGAACAAACGAAAGCGTAAAGGGTCAAATACATTGGAAAAATTGAAAATGAATTAATTAATATAAGTAGTGTTTCCACATGATAACCTAAAGATAATAGTCATGATAAAGAAAAGAGAAAAGGAAAAGGAATAATAATGATCGTAAAATAATAAAGAAGGAGTACAAAAATATTATCTTGGAGAAATTAGAGATAGCATTCTAGCTTTATTCTACTGTGAAAAGGTAAAGTAAAGATAAAATGCCGCTCCTAGCAGAAATCTAATTCGATTTCAAAGGATAAATAACTTAGAAGTTCCAGAATCGATGAAATAGTACTGGTATAAGCAAATCAAAAATACATTTATTTTACAGTAAATGTATTATTCTAATTGTTAATTTTATACAGAACAGCACATCTAATATTTCGAGACGGATTATACACGAGACCACAAGTAGTAACATAGTCCAAGAGGGTAAGTGTTGAACAGGTACCAGATGGATGTTGAAGTGTTCTGGTGCTAATTGATATTTTCAGAATACTACATAATCTAAACCGTTATTTTGTGATCGATTGAGAGTGTTCCCTATCCGATTTATTATTGTTCTTTAATATTATGTAGTTTATTTAATTATGTTAATCGGATAAAAAGTATGAAAACTTGCATGAAATCAGTAGGTATTTATATCAAATGCTAGATGGAAAATCTCAATCGCTAAATTCATTTAAAAAAGCTTCCTATTTTTCAGTTTACTTCATAATTAAATGCCCTTAAACCATAGTTAGAACATCATTGAATCGTCTCTTCATCATTAAATTTAATCCTCATGTCTGTGCAAAAAATTCAACAATTATCACTAAGGAAAAACAAAAGTAAAGATAGATAAACAAGTATCAATGTATACAAAGTATTTATAATACAATCAAAGAAGTAATTTTTACAAAATTCCACCTGGTTTTTTTTTGCATTCTTATGAATTACTTCGCAAATATATAGGAACATCATCTGTATATATTTCCAATTTTCACATCATTTTTTCCTGAAGAAGAGAAAGAAAAATGTTCCCGCATCATATAAACAAGTATTAGCTGGCTTTTGTTGAATACAATCATCTTTGAACGATGGTACGAACCAATAATTAAGGACCATTGGACAAATAATAACTCTAATAGCGACACATTGATTCAAGATAAATAAAAACTTGTCCAATATTTTAAGAGCCATTCTCGTATCTTATAAGATTGATATCTGCTTAAACGCATTCTTTAATTATCAAATCAATTAGCTGGTCTTATTTGATTACAAACGCACCAAAATTGATGCAAAATGAATTACAAATCAAATGTTTTGCAACATATATCGTCATGATAGACTGTCAAGAAATCGATCATTTTCATATGCGGTGTAGGTTCTAACGAGCTATGTTTTTATGTAACAACGCTGACTTTAGTTTAGAGATTTACTCAAAAATTCAGTTGATCATTTCTTCGCTCCGAAATGAAATAATCAATGAAAACACTTGTGGTCTTACGTTTTAGCGGTGGAAATTTTTTGACACTATCAACTATGTTCACATTGGTAGGTACAGTTCTCAACATATTCATCGAATTTTTTTTCTCTCGACAATAATGGTATTATAAAATGCTGCTTTTGCTCGTGGCGTCGATTTCGACGACGACGCCCTATGGCATTCCTACAATAACATTTTGTTTTAAAACAAAATATTTTCTTTTAATTACCAGAGATAACAGTAACAACAGCATGATATCAGAACAAAAAGTGTTAAGAATGCTAAAGAAATTCCTACAATTAGCGACCATAAATTGTCTACTGTTGATGACTTGTCCATCGTTCTATCAGAAGCAACAAAAACTTATTTTCAAATAATTATATTTAATAATTATCACTTACGCTACTGTATATGTAGACAAACTTGTTGAAACTCTGAACGAAATAAAAACATAACCAATATGAGACACAATAAAAAAAACTCACGTCGTTGTATTAGAACACAATAATTGATTTGTACCACTTGCACTAACGAAGAATGTAATGCAGTACTGGTTGGATACAATTCCCGTACTTTCAAACGAAAGATTACATCAAAATACAATGCAAAATCAAGAAAAATTACCTGTCGATAGCAGTAGCACAGAGAGTTTTGTTGCCAGTCTGACTTACAGTGGGTGTATAATTGATCAACATTGAATAGAGACTAGTATCATTACTGTTGACCAGTGTTAAATTGTCCTGTGTAATGCCAGAAGATGTTTGAAAGGTAATATCAACAATGGTCACTGTTGATCCACAATAATTGTATGCATAGAGTGTTAGGTATAACTATTTCTTATCTCCACTACTCCTTTATTAGAGCC
>JAJEKB010021384.1:593738-624622 GCA_022393335.1 Macrotrachela quadricornifera
ATTGAACAAGGTGCTGATCCAGATTTAGTACAACGAACAAAAAGTACAGCTTTACATGTAGCTGCATATTTTGGACATGAAGAAATGGTACGATGTTTATTAGAATGTGGAGCCGATTATCGAATAAAAAATATTCATAATAATACGGCAGAAGATGAATCTCTCAATAAAGAAGTTCAAAACGTTTTCATTGAATTAAAACAAACATTATTTGTACAAACAGCTGCTAATCAACTTGATTGGTTTAAAAATAATCTTAAGAATATTCAAGATCATATTGATGTACAATATCATGCTCAACGACAAACATTACTTCATTGTGCATGTAAAAAAGGTTATTTTGATCTTGTTAAATGGCTCATTGAAGTACGTTCAGCTAATCTTGATATTGTTGATATTAATTTAAATTCAGCTCTACATCTTGCTGCTTATGGTGGTCATGCAAATATTGTTGATTATCTTCTTCATCGAGGTGCTAATTCAACTTTAATTAATAGATGGGGTATGACAGCTGAACAAGAAGGTATTGTTCATGGTAAACAAATTACAACATTATTTCAATCTATGCGGCAAAAAAATATGTTTGAAATGGCAAAGAATGGAATACATTGGTGGTTTCAGTATTATTTTGATAATAATTCACCAAATGCTACCGATGAGAAGGGTACAAGTATACTTTATATTGCTTGTCGTTTTGGTCAAACATCTGTTGCAAAATGGCTTTTAGATAAAGGTGCAAATATAAATATACAATTACCTGATAAACGTAGTACACCATTACATGGTGCAACATATAATGGTCATATATTAACAGTTGAGTTATTACTTACACGAGGTGCTGATATTAGTATTAAAAATCAATATGGTGCTACAGCTTTAGATGAAGTTCAAACACAAGATATGAAAAAACTTTTACAACAATATCGAGATAATTTAGCTATTGATAAATGTATTTCAGTACATTTATATGGTGATGGCAAGAGTTCAGGCAATGATCCAATAGCAAGGATACAGCTACATAGTGATGCAACAATTAATGATCTTATTAAAGCAATGCCAAATGCATTACGTGATCATAAATGGTTCTCTGTTGCTCGAAGTCCTTTAAATTTTGTTAATGATGAAACTACATTAATATCAGCTGTATGTCGTGCTCGTCATGTCAATGCAAGATTCGTAGATTTTCCAATATGTCTCATAACTTATAATTCACCAAGATATATGAATAGTGGTTATACAGCAAGAACCGAACTTTCTCCCATTAATTTACGTACTTTTCACAGTGCTTTTGATTCACAGAATAAAAAAAAGTTGTTTCAAATTAAAGGAAAATCAAGTGAGGCACAGATATTTAATATAGAAAATATATTATTCACTTTTGCTCCTGGTTGTGCTGATAAAGATATTTCAATTGAAATCAAGTATATTTTTACACCAAATCCTGAACAGTTTCATTTATCTGAGTGTATTTGTATATTCGAGACAAAATATGGTAATAATAATGATAAATTAAATGATATGCCAACTGTAACAATCAACAGTGAATCAAATGTGCGATTATATACATGGATTTCAAATTCTGCATATTGGTTTTCTTGTAGTAATCAGCATAATCGTTTACCTCGTATCGGTGGTATCTATGCTTTTATTCGTCATGTCGAAATTATTCCAAAATCACTTTATCTTCTACCAGATATGTTCATTCAAGGTGCTACTGGAAAATTGTTTGAGACACGTTCAACTCCAGTATTTTGTCAATATTTGAAGATACGAGAACCTAATCCACAACTTTTCCAATATACAGCTTATCATGGTACATCTATAAGTGTTATTAAATCAATACTTATGGATGGACTTGTTATGCCAAGTACAGTGGTCTCTAATGGTTTTCGTGTCTGTCCACCTGATAGTCATATTCCACGAGGAGAAGAAGCTTTTGGGATTGCTGATTTTGCCAATGCAATATTTGTTAGTCCGAGCATATATTACTGTTCAGATCCAAACTATGCCGTTACATTTTCCTTTAATGATCAACGTATGATAGCTGTCCTTGACTGTCGAGTAAAGAAAAATGAATTTGGTACTTTTCCAAGTACTGTTGATACGTATGTGCCCAATCCGGATGACGATGTAAATGCAATCGAGTGGCGTATTACGAGTCCAGCAGCTATTCAAATTACAGGGATTATATTCATTCCAGTGATAAAGTCTCTAACAGAAGCAGCACGTTTACGAGCAGACAAATTAGGTGTTGATCCTAATGTTCTTGAACAATAAATTCATGAAAGATAATATTGAACAGTAAAACTTCTACTAATGAGCATCTCCTTATTCTGAACAGTGAACACTTTTTTACAGTCGCTTTAGCTATTATTACCTCTCTAATGTGAACATTTTTTTGACCTATCTCTTTTTTCTAATATTTTTTAGTTTTGTACTACGAGCAAGTATGTTTTATATATAATTTAACTGCACTATGTGTGAACTAAACAGTGACATCATGACATGAGCTTACTCTACATAAAAAAATACAATTCATTTATGATAATAAAGATGGTAATGGCTTGTCACAACGTAAATTGACTGAAAAATAGAATATCTAAATGATTATGAAACAAATCGAAATATTAAACGAAAATTGAAAGATATCGATGCACAAAAATTAGATGAACAGATGCATGAATAGTTTGTACGATAGCATGCAAAAAAATTCTATTCCAGATCCAATATTACAGGCGAAGGCATGAGAAATAATAGAATGATCAGGCAATAGATTTGAATCATTGAAAGCATCTAAGGGTTAGTTAGAGAAATTGAGGGTGAGGGTGAGAGGTGATTGATGGATATGATTAGTGGCGGATCCAGAGGGGGGGACTGGAGGGGGAGCTCAGCCCTCCCTCCCCCGGATTGAGATGATCTAGCATTAAAATACACTAATTTTCAGCTTGAAAACGGGGCTCAGCTCCTCCCAGAAAAAATTTCTGGCTCCGCCACTAGATATGATGCAAGAGATATCTTCAATTGTGATGAAACAAACCTCTTTTTCAAAGCCATGCCTGATAAATTGTTAACAGTGAATAAAAAAAGAATGTAAAGATGATAAAAAATCAAAAAAGCATTTTACTATTTTGTTTTGTGTTCAAGCATTCGATTCGATTTAGTTTTCTTAGAGAATTTTTTAAAGATATTCATTTTCATAGAGTGTTAACTTCTAATAAATGCATTTAATTAATGATCTTTTCGTTATCTTCTACTGATATCGTTTGAAGAAACCGATAAAGAAGATCGCACTAGCTCGGTTAATGAAATGAATTCTCTGAATGATGATTTCAATACAATGTATTGTAAATCTGACAGTTCTGATGAAGAGGTTACTGATAATGGCGTAGATATACATACTTGGAGTAAAATAGAAGCAGAACCCGATGCAGGATTCGTGGAAGATCATGAACTTATTGAAGAAGTAACTTCTATTTCAGAAGATAATACAATCAATCCTATTGATTGCTATCACCATTTCATTACAGACGAAATTATTAACCCGATAGTTCGTGAAACTAATATATACGCGCAGCAATACTTGCAAAACCATGAGGTTAGCAGATAATCAATATTTCATGAATGGAAACCAACCACTAAAGAAGAGATGCTCAAGTTCTTTGGAATCATTATCGAAAATGGGTTGATACAAATACCGAAACTTAAGTACTACTGGAGCAGTAGACAGCTGTATGACTCAGAGATCATACGAAATATCATGTCGAAAGAGAGGGTTTTAAATTACTTCTCAAATTTTGACATTTTTCGAACAACGATAATAGAAATTCGACCCATGATAGGGTGGTTCAAGTTGAAACTGCATTTGAATTTACTGAAAACAAGATTTTCTCTAGTATATATGCCGGATTTAGTTATTACTATCAATGAAACTATGATACCATGACGATACAGACTTTTGTTTAAATAATATATCCCTGAAAAGGGGTCATCCATTAAGGTAGTCCAGGCAAAGGGGGGAGAGAGGGTCAGCTAAATATGGACATTTCTGGACAGGGGGAGGGGAGGGGTCAAATAGTCCTGGACGTCCAGACACCACCTATATATCTTGTTTTTTTTTGGTATCTTTTCTTTTTATTCTAGGCTAGAGTGCTGCCACGATTCCAAAAGAACCGTTCATATCTGATTAAAGAAATGTGATTCGTTTCACCATTTCTGACGCTAATACATTTTTCGACGATGTATCTTGAAGAGAAATACGTATTCTTTCTGACCGTACAGTCAAAGATGCATTATGGTCTTTCATAGCTTTAAAAAAAAGAAACGGTTCCGAACGGTTCCAGTTTAGAACCGTACAGTGAGGAACCGAATCTTTTTCATCAATAGATTCAGACTACGGAAGGTTATAATGTATCTCTGAATACACGATCTGAAAGAGAAAATACGCCTCTTCAAAATGTATCGTAAAAAGTAGTAGAATTAGAAATAATGGATTGATTCATAATTCTTTGAGCGGAACTAGAAAATTTTTTTGGAACCGTTGTAGCACTCTATTCTAGGCGCAACATAATATTATGTATGCAAAGAGCAAACCTTGTAACAGATTCTATTTTCATTTATTATTTATGAAATATTCGTTTTGCTTATTTTGTATGTTAACTTATTTGATAGTTACTTTTTTTTATATATTAATTAATGAAATTTTATGCAAAAAAATTACAGGCACATGCCTGAACTAACAGATTGTTTTTAAAATTTTTTTTTAACCTGGACGTCCAGAGGGGGAGGGGGTCAGCCAGAAACGGACAAATCTGGATAGGGAGAGGTCAAAAACTGGCATTTTTACATGGCCGCTCTTAGTGGATGGCCCCAAAGTGCACAACTACGGCATACGGATTACAAGTGACCAACTAGTAATGGATATATCTGGAATTATGTGATCTATATTGATGAGCAAGACTCTATGACAGGTCTTTAGCATACTCAAATGGTGGTAATGAATTTGTTAGATGGTCTTTCGACATGTTGTCAAAACGTTGTAGCAGACAACTTCTTTACCAGTATTCCTGTTGTAAAACTTTTGTTGAAGCGTGCGTGATACGTATTCCATTGGCCTATTAAGAAGTAATCGTGTTGGATCAGGAAGCAAAGTTCTTCAAGAAAACCTCAGACGTGGTGAAGTTTACGTACTTCAAAATAAAGATGGCATGAAATTGATCATGTGGAAAAACAAAAAAGAAGTCTATTTGATATTCACAAAACCATCACATTCGACAGCTGTCGTTAACACCGAACAAGTCAATCGTACAAACGAATACATCATGAAGTCGCAAGTTGTACTAGATTCCAACTAAGGAAGACAAGGTAGTGATTTATCTGATCAACTATCAGCATATTACATGTGCCTCACTCAATCAATAAATTGGTACTGAAAGTCTTGCAGGGTCTCTACTATTTGATGCACGAAGTGAGACGCTTAAACTGAGTCCAAGACAATAACCAGCAAGTTATTCGAAGCGCCAACTTGCTGATGACAAACTCGAAGAAAAAGATGGATCTACGTGCAATGTCGACAGGCGATGTACTGGCTGCTATACCAAGAAAAGGACTCGAAAGTCAAGAGTGGCGAGCAATGCGATAGCAAAGAAAACAAAAACCTTCTGTTTTAATATTAATCATTTTTTTTACCTTGAATGTTTTAATAATAAGCATTATGCTATGCAATAGAAGGCTCAAATAAAGTACTGAACGTAGAACACATGACACCTTATGTTTAACATCTTTGTAAAGAAAAAAGTAAAAGAAAGTGCTTTTCTGCACTGTTTCTCGTTAAACTATGGTGGCATCCACAGGTAGGCGACATTGGACTCAATGTGTTAATAGGAGTATATATGTAATTACATAATTTATATTTATAAATAAGAAAAATCTTAATCTAAGTCTATTTTCATTTTAACACAGGTATCTATCCATATATGTATGACTTATATTTTTAACAAAGCAAATCTATTTCTATTCGATAGAAGAGTTAGCGTTGAATATATTTCATTTATTTTCGAAACGGTAGCCATCAGTTGAGACTTCACTTCGCAAGAATATCTATTTTATTAGCAAGAAAAAAAATGGAAAGGTGAAATAAACAAATAAATAATGTAAAAATACAGTTTATTGACATGTGACTATTTAATTTGATAGATTCTTCAGTACCCAACGCTCAACTATAAATATTGGATATCCCAGCCAATTTTAATGATGATAATTCTGTAACAAATGCTGTATTATCTAAGAGTGCAATTCGATGTGCAGCACAGGGTTGTGTTGGCAATTTTAAAATTCGAACTGAATCAATATTATTCAAATCTTGTTTCATTTTAACAATTAATATCATATCTGGTACCTTATCATTTTTATTAATCAGTGTACTTGCTACTAGAAAAAGGGTCGATGGATATTTTTTATTGAACGCAAGGTACAACATTGATGCTTGTGATAGATTTATACCGTCTTGATTTTGTAGATGAAAGAATTTTAACGTATTGCCATCATTATCGACACGGCCAAATATGCCTTGTGCAGCGTTTGCAGGACCGGCCATAACAAACCAGAGTTGTTGATTTGGACCAACAACAATTCCAGCTGGATTAAAACTACCATTTGTCACATTTGTGAAAAGAAATTGAGTTGTTTTTGTAATTGGATTAATACGCATGTATGCTGAACGTGCTCCATCGTTAGTAGCACGTTTGCGTCGACTTATATCATTCTGTATTGTTGATCCATGTTCAACTGAGGCATAAATATCTTTGTTTACTGGATGTTGAACAATAAATACTGGTGTACCATATGATTCATAAACAGTATAATCATTTTCAAATAATGTGTTAATTCGTACCACTTGTTTTGTCTTTCGACATGTTATCCAGATATTTCCATTATATTCAGCGATACTATGTGGACCAATGGCTCCTCCTATAACAAAAATATGTTGTTTATTTAAAAATCGTTTTGAAATACCATCTTTTGTACAAATTATACTAACCTGGTACAGTAAATTGTTTTAAAAATGGAGATGATATTCCCAATAATATTGGATTAATCAATGTTATTTGATTCGCATCTTCAAATGTTGCCCAAACGTGAGTGGGATAGATAGTTGATAATGCTAAACCATGTATATATGAATCATTACTCAATAATTTATAACTCTTTGACCAAATTACTTGTTCATTATTATCTAATTTAACTTTCACAAGTGTACTAGGCAGGCGTAGACTTATTAATAGTTCTGATGTTAGTGAGAGGTACACTATTTCATGTGCTTCAGCAGCCGTCGGTAATTGATACTCAGTAATCGTTTGTTGTGCACCAACATTGTTATTGAAAACCAGTAAAATACTATTGAGAATCAACACTAATACGAGAAACATTTGTACTGTATAGCAAGAGAAAGAGTAATACTGTTTATCAGTTACAAGTCAGATGATCGAACTTACGTGTTTACCGTTTGATACAAAGTATATCTGTAAGATGATAAACACTGCTATACAATAAATATATATATCCCCTGTCATCACTCTATTCATACTGATCATTGTCGTCATTCAATATCCTTAATTAGATTTTGAGAGTAGGATAGCAAAGTTTAATACGCAGTAGAAGAAAAGAATAATGGCTTACTATGTTTATTTCGTAATAACAATTGATATAAACAGCTAATTATGTTTTTTTTTGTATTGAAGGAGTGATTGCTCTTTGTATAGTGTAGGTAATGTGAATAAGTATATGAATGACAGATGCATAAAGCATGTAGTTTTGCGCAACTATGCTAAATATATAAATATTTTTACTTTGATTATTCATGCCTGACTTTCGCATACTATAAGTATGAGTATCGCTTATTAACTGGTTCGAAATTTTTGATCTCGTACAGAGTTAGTTGAAATCACGACATTGGAAAAAGCGTGAAAAACTGAGTATATGATGATACTTTCACAGAAGGGTATGCTCTAGTTCCCAGTAAAAATTTAAAAAAAAAACGATTCTTCAGCAAGAAGCACACTTATATCTTTTTTTCTCTCCTTTTTTTAAAATATACATGTGCACGCGTATATATATATAGTTTGCCATATATAACGTATTCAATAGATGACGAAAAGAAAACAAACCATTGATGCTGACGCTAACTGGGAAATAAATTTGCAATGTCAAGTCTTAATAAAGGAAAGACAAATTAAATAATTGTCAAAAACAAAATCAATGATTGAGATTATGCAAAGAATGCGAAATAATATTTTGTTAGGAGTGTTGCTAATATTTCAAATACAGTAAAGAATGAATTTTATAACAAATGAAAGTCCGTCAAAAATAAAGTTTATTAATATTAAATAGTAAGGACTATGAAAACTTTTTAATATGAAACTTAAGAAACTCTCAAAAATTTAATACTTTTCTTTTGCAGTGGAAAAGTGAGGTGACATTAATTCAAATATAAAGTAAAACGTTTCTCGTAGATATTTTATTCTATTTTCAAATTAGTAGCATCTTACTTTTCTACTGCAACAGTAGCATTCAATTTTTAAAAGTTCCTCAAGTTCGATATTAGAAAGTTTTCATAACCCTTACGATTTAGTATCAATAAACTCTATTTTTGACGAACTTTCATTTGATATAAAATACATTATTTACTGTATTTGAACTTTTAGCGACACTTTCCTAGCAAAATATTATTTTCCACCCTGCATTTGGCATAAAACTCTGTATAAATATATTTAAGGAATGATGTCGATATCATTGACAGATGGAATAACAATGTATAGAAGAAATTAATAAAAACATTCATTAGCTGTCATGGTTTTGTTTACAATATGATCAATCATGTGTAGATTCGTGATATCGTCGACTATGTGTCTACACGGCAATAGTTTGAACAAATTTTTATTGTCAATACATCAATAAAAAAATCATTATCAGATAAAACAATATTTAACAAGTAACGCTCGTCCGGGAACTTGCTCAGCTCTTTCTCATAGAAATGGTGTTTCTGAACTATCAGCAAATCATTTTTTTTTATACAATTTCAAAATACAAAACAGGCGCACTCTCACTGTGTCTGTCTGTTAAGCTTATCTAGCCTTCTCAATTCAGTATCTTGAGCAGAAAGAAGGTCGAATAGTCGAAGAATGGCCACATCTTCCGCTCTCTCCACTCTACTGAGAGGTACATATATTGGTGTCACTTGCAATATTCCTAATGGAATTTGAAGATAGACTGCGATTGTGTTCATTATGATTCCTTACGCTTTATTAGTAGTTATTGGGAAGGCAGGTGTAACTTGAATCACTTGTGGACCCCTTTTCCCACCTTGTGCACATTTGAAGAGCCGACTGAAGAGTTGTTTCATGGGAATGGTAAAGTATTTTTGATCAATGGATTAGGAATTTGTTTAGGGAGAACACCGGCGAGACTTGTTTCTACTTGTGATATGTTAATTTCCACGAGCGTGTATAATGGTTGTCATACATAGATCGTATTTGGGGGAAATACATCCCTATTTACCTTCAAATCGCCCGGATCCTCCTGATCATCGTATATAAACTTTTAAAAAATTTCTTGTGTGACGTTCGAAAGTCCTAGTCTATCTACTGGAGATATTATTAATGAGAAGCATAGGCATGTTTGGTACGAGAGATTTCTTGAGAACGATAACTATCAATTATTAAATCCTAGTACATTGAACCATGTATTTCTGTGGATGACACCTATTTACACATTTTATTATTGTCGATATCTTAGACATAAAAGAATTACTTTCCTAAGGAGAATTTTGTAACTCTTGCTACATTATTAACAGACTCTAATCACAAGTTCTGTTTTATTTTTACTTTGAATAGCCTTTGATCGATTTTTCTAGATAAAAACTTCACTGAAACCAGTATAAAAAGAACAGTGAGACTGATATCGGATTCGCATTTTCCCCTCCTGATTACATTTGGTCAAGTTTTTCCAGACAACTATTCCTTCTGTTCTAGCATTGGTCTCCGGCGAATCAGCAAAGTGTGGACACACAATCAATCAAACAAGCAAGCAGACAATTTATGCTTTTTAGATTCTTCTGTATGACGAACCCTAGTGAATGTACTGAGCTAAGGGTACCCATTACTGAGAAATTTTCACCAGGGTACCCGATATAGGTACTTCGAAAAAGTCTCAGTAATTATACTGATGTGGATACTGTATTAGGTACCCAAACCAGTATATTTACTGAACAAGTACTTGTATGGGTACCCACACGTATAAATTTACTGAGAAAATTCCTACAGGGTACCCTAAATTTGTATCGTTCTGTGTAGCAAACTGTTCATTCACCGTTTTCTTTTGCGCACACAGTTTAATATAAACAACTAGACAAAACGTAAGAAATTAATTTTTTTTCAATATTCTTTCTTGATTATTTACTAGTCGAGAACATGCCGATCTCGATAAAAAATTGAGAGAGGACTACCTTGAAGTGGTTTGATAAAGATCCAACCAACTTAGGTCCGGAGGTCATATTTCAAAATTGACCTGATTGAATCTTTAGAACTGAAAAAATTCATTTAAATCGAAAAAATGTCATAAAATGCCTTAAAATAAAAAAATAAAAAATGGGATCAGGGTGAGGTTCGATCATCGACCACCAACATACTGCAATTTTGGCGCCAGGGTACCCAAAAATACTGTGCAATAGTACTTATTTACTGAACACTTTTCAGCGGGGTACTTGACAAAGTACTTAAGTACCCTCAAGTTGTTGGGACATTCTTGTACCAGGGTACTTTTTTAGGTACCTTCATGTCAGTACATTCACTAGGGAAGGGAATTTAGTAACTGATTAAGAGTATTATTAAACAAGATTTTTCTTTTTACATAATTAATATTCGTTGAAACTAGATAAATTATATTAGAAAAAATAAATCGGACTTTAGTCTAATTTAAATCATGTCATTCAATTTCTGAAAAATTCTAATTACAATTATCGTAAAATGCTTTTTCCAAATTTTATTTTAGAAAACTGAATTTTTGGACCGCTTTCTTAGCCCCCACAACTTAGCAAAGAGTAAAGACAACGTGAGAACAGTCTTTGATAAAACATATTGCCCTAGATCGACACGAACTGATACTACTAAAAAACAGTACGAATAGAATGCATCGTTTCTTCACTCTATAACATTTCCTTTTTCTATCTCTCTCTTCATGGCACTTATTTTCATTCTTCCTTTTTTTTTATCATTCTTGTGATATCCTTTTAAATGTATGTCAATATTCGTTCTAATGACGTCATGATGTTATGATGCAATGCTTTGTATTTATGACGTAAACTCGAACTTAAATATCATCATATCGATTTCTATTGTGTAAATATTTCTGAATATTACATTCATAAGCATAACAAGAAACATATACCGTACTTTGAGTTACTGTATCAACTAATATATTCTCATACAGAAGCAATGCGATAAAGTAGGTTCATTCTAGTCATTTCTTTATTGAATTGATTAAAAATTGATTTCTTGCTTCGAAAACATATTTCTTTTGATTTTATTCAATTTTAAATCACAAAAGGATTAAGGTAAATCTTTTACGTTTTTGTACAAAAGAATCGAATTTAATTGATCCTGAATGTCAGAAATATTCTAACGTAAAGTGTTATTTATTCTGTTCATCAGCAGTGGCGGCTTAGTCAGATGACTTATACCTCTATCCTTGGACCAGGGTTTCATACTATATTTAAATTCAATTAATACATGGCGTATGAGTGCCGTATTTATAGGAGGCTTGCACCCTGTTACGAAACTCTTGAAAATTTATGATCACTGATACTAGATATATCTTGTTAGCTTACGGTACCTGACATTTCTCTCTGGTATAGTCCTTGAAGAGTAATTAGAACTACTGTAAGACCATATTAGAAAAGTTAATGATACCAAACATGAGTAACTCTTATTGGCTTATAGATATTGCTGCTAAATCTGCCGTTTTCCCTGATTACATTTTCAATGTATGATATCGTTTTCGGTATCTCAGATTTGCGACTGTGCAAAAACATAGGTATTCAATTTTCAAGTCTAATCAAAGCTTCGTGAGATAGACTTTCTTTCTAAAACCAAATCTTATCTTTTGTAAAAGAACAATATGAGTTTTATAGGTTGTGCAAATTTACTGACTGGTTGTATGTTATTATTAATATTTTGGTTGAGTAATTCCTCAAGAGTTTAGAATTGACAAAATTTGGTCAGATCAGCATTTAGTGATAGGAATACTGAAAATGTACATTTACTTTTCCTTATAAATAGAAAAGATCAACTCATGTAATTTTCTGTATCAGAATGTTTTTCTCATATCATCTCACAATGATAACACTGAATAAGTGAATTCTTATAGGTTTGTGACTTATTCAATATTTTATTTATTGAGTAATACAAACATTAAAAGTTAATCATAAGATGTTCACTACATTTCTCCATATTTCAGATCTTCATTTAATCCTGTTATAACCATCATTAATTATTCAATATTTTCGTTATCGAAGATGGGTGATGTTAAGATGATCAAGAGTCTATTAACAGAATTTAATATTCCATTAATTCATCGTGTTGCTACATTATCAGATTGTGAAATCTTATCTCGATTAGTGAATGGTGCTTGTCGAGGTGAATCATCAAATCAAGGATGGACTTCTGCAAGTGCATTATTCGATGGTCAAAGAACAGATACACAACTGTTAACTGAAATTATAAATGACAATACAAATATTATTTTGATATTTTTTCATTCTACTAGCAAAACTTTAGTTGGTTGTGTTCATTTGCAGTATAAACCAACATCGAAAGGTGCACATTTAGGTATGCTAACTGTGCGTCCAGATTTACAAGCACAAGGATATGGAAAATTCATCTTATCAGTGGCTGAAAATTATGCTGTAAACAAATGGAATGTTGAATACATTGATATGACTGTTCTTATTCAACAACCAGAACTCATAGAATATTATAATCGTCGTGGCTACATTAATACTGATAGACGTGTGCCGTTTCCTATGCATGACAGCAGATATGGTATTCCAAAAAGAACAGATTTAGAATTTTGTGTCTTGAATAAATCTTTCTAAAGTGTTCTAAGGAAACATGAAAAAAGTACGAACGATAACAATCCTATTTATACTATTATTTATGATGGTTTTTCTCTTATAATCATAGTGCATCGTATGATTGTTTTTGGCAACGGGAAAGTTTGTCAATACGATTTGTCATTTTGAAAATATAATCGTATATCTCAATCTAAACTATCAGAGAGAATATGCTTACTGTAATCTGATTAATTGATTCTCTTTGCCAATCAGATTTAAAGAGAAAAAATTATATACATTATCGGTTACGCATAGTTCTGTGAATTTAGGAAAAAAAGTAAAAAATAAAATTTTCTTTAAATATAATTCATACATATGTTACAATTGATATCATAAATATTAATATTCGATTTCTACGGAGATCAACGTATTTCCAAGTAAAAATTTCTGAACAAACATTATGTGTATTATACTATCAACTATATTGATTAGGTAAAAAACTAAATATGCATTTTATTGATACTTATAATCATTTATCACCAATACCTGAAACTTAATGATCACCATGTCTCCATCAACACAAAAAAAAGTCGGTTGTAACGAAAATATTTATTTATCATTGATAAATTAATTTTCATTCTATTAAATTTAAAAGTGGAATTATTTTTTTGTTTTTTTTCAGTTTTATAAACAATTAGATCGGTTGAAAATTAGTAAAATATTTCATTGGATATCGAAGAAAAGAAATAATTTATATATGGACAATCTCTCATAATATTTTAGCAAAAAGAGTATTATCATCATAAACAGTATTCAACTATCTAATGTATGTATTCATCTGTGTTGATATATGTTATAAGAAGAATCAAAATTTTTTAAGACATCTTTTTTTTTTTTCTTTTCATAATGAATATTTCATTCCAATTGGATGACATATTCATCAGTGTTTTATCTAACATCCATTCATATTTTTCTTTTTCCTTTTTCGTATTAAACAACAAGACTGTATAATGGTAAGAATAAAAGATTGAATTTGATTTTTTTAATATATAAATAAATTATGTATATAGATTTTTTATTTTATAATTTTATAATCAAGTTTCTAATATGTATACTGTATAAAAATAATCCAATTGTGTGTTTTCTTTATTACTATATAAATTATTAAATCATACAAATGATTCATTCTATCATTTTGAAAGTGAATCTATTAATATACTTATGCAATTTATTCATTGATTTAATTAATTAAAAAGATGATTTCACGAAAAAAAAATCCTCGTATCTCATAACAATATTCTATCATATTTATCTCGTATCCATATTTTATTAATGTCAGTATCTAGCGTCATCTTCATTATATATTAAATTACACTCAAGAATAAACAAAAAGACAATATTATTAGGAAGACGAAATCCTATTGAGCAATGAAAAACTCTAGAATGCTCTGATTGTTCAGACCTTCGTTTCCAAGATGCTAAAATTTTTACTAGATTTATTAAGTAAAATATCCAGATTTTAAGATAGGATTGATAAAAAAATTTTCAACTTTTACATTAAACTAACTTTATTGTAATCTTTATTTGTACAAAATTTTAAGTTAACCCGTTCATTATGATTCAGTTTTCTTGGAAAAAGTCTCTGAAATATCCATTTCAGTTAGTAGTTAACTTCTAATCAATAGGTCAAACGACACGCCAATTTGATGATCTCAAGTTCGAAGAAAAAGAAAGATCTGTGCGCGATAAAATCAATCATGAGAACTTGATCACACATCTGCAAAAAAAGTAAAAACTTTTTGTTCGGAATATCGCACTTTCTAGTAAACAATTAAATAGTATCAAAGGCAGAATTAATTACGTTTAATATGTCACCTTTGACTAAGAAATAAAATGTTTCTTTATTGAGTTTCTTGTGAAAAGAATATAGGACCTACCGATGGGTTCCATCGTACTGAATAGGTTAAAATTTGAACGTTGAACTTTTAATAAAAGGTGAGGAGGACAAGGAGATTTTATTATAAAATTCAGTAAAACTTCGATATTTCGGAAATGAAGGCCTGTACAACGAAATTGGATATTTCATTGTGAGTATTTAAATACATGCGATAAATATTTAATCCAAAAAAACTTTCTTTTAAGTTATTCATAAATAATTTTTTCTAAATTATGTATATCTATATTGAATGAATAAAAATAAATTGTATATTTTCAGATGGTATTAAAAGAAAATGTTCTTATTTATCATATATTATTAATAATAATACTTTATATGTTACAAGGATATGTTCAAGGTATAATATCATGTATTCCATTATATTTATCATCATATAAAGCAACATGGGAAGAACAAAGTATATTTAGTTGTGTTTATTATCCATTTAGTTTAAAAATAGTTTGGGCACCTATATTAGATTCTATATATAGTTATAAATTAGGTCGTTATATAACATGGTTAATACCAATACAAATATTAATTGGAATAATATTAATAATCGTTTCATTTTATTTAAAAACTTTATTAATAAATATAAAAATAATTGAATTAACAATAATATTTTTTTTCATATGTTTATTAATATCAAGTCAAGATATAGTTGTTGATGGATGGTCTGTATTATTATTTTCAAAATCAAATCCACAATGGGCATCAACTTGTCAAACAATTGGACAAGTTATTGGATATTTTATTGGTTCAACATTTTTAATGACATTTGAATCATCTAATTTTATGAATAAATATATTCGAAAAACATTTTCTTTACCTGAATATTCATCAGGATTATTTTCTTTTGATCAATTTATATATATTGGTGGTTTAACATTTATTATTATTAGTCTTATTATATTATCATTTATACTTTATTCAAATAATATAAATAAAGAAAAAAAATTCAATAAAAAATTAGATTTATTTGAAACATATACATCTATATTAAATTTATTTAAAAAAGATTCTATTCGTCAATTAACTTTAATATTAATTAGTTTTGATATTGGTTTTGCAGCAACTAATTATATGACTCAATTAATATTATCTGAGTAAGTTTAATTTTGTATTTAAATTTATATTTAAATATAAAAATATATAGACATGGTATAACACTTGATACAATAGCACTTTTAAATATTCCATCAATATTAATACATATTTTAGTACCATTATATATGAGTCAAATTCAACATCCATTAATATGGTTTGCTAATGCTTATATTCCACGTTTAATTATATCAATACTTATACTTATTTATATATATTTTATAGAAGAAATTCTTGATAAATGGTATTTTTATCCAATATTAATATTATTATTTTGTTTAAATCAAACATTTTTATATATAATGGTTGTATCAAGAGTTGGATTTTCTGCTCGAATAAGTGAACCAGATATAGCTGCAACATATATGACATTATTAGCAACAATATCAAATTTTGGACAAAGTTTATTATCAACATTTGTATTTTATATTGCAAATTATTTACCGAAATCCAATGCATATTTTATTGAAGTTGGAATATGTGTTATCATTGGTTTTATATGGATTAAATTCTTTTGGAATAGATTAATATATTTAGATAAATTACCTATTCAACAATGGTATTTAAAACCATCGTATGATCTTAATATTACAATTGGTTATGAAGATTCTATAAATACAGTCAAATATAATTGAATCAATGTTAATATTTATATTCAAATAAATAAACATATCTATAATTATAGTCAATTATTTTTCATTTTTTTTTTAAGTATTTATAATACTTGGATTTAAGTATGAAGTTTTTATATGTATTTTAATTGGAATATAGACATTGTTAATCGAATTTTATGGTACGAATGAAAAAATATATATTTTATTATATAATAAAGAAAAATTTTATTGTTTTTTTTGTGTTGAAAAATAAAAAGTTGAAATTTGTTGTTGAATACCCGTACTTCACAAATTGGTTGAAGAATAGGGTAAAAAGAAATTAGTTTTTTTTTAAAAACTTTATCGAAAAGTATTCGTGGATAGGAAATCCAAATGTGAGGTAGTGGCGGCACCAGGAGAGTGAGCCTCTCCCAGAAGTTTTTAAATCTTTAAAAAATTGATAATCTTATCTGTAAGTAATATTGCAACATGGTGTTTTCTACACTACAGAAGTTCTCATTCAGTTTCCTATTGATTGTTCATAGAATTATTATATAGTGCTTGACACTTTATTATTTCTTTCTATTCCTCTCATCTTCGCTGGTCTTTTCCAGGATGTATCATGTAAGAAAAGTTAGCAGTGAATTCGATTTTTTTCTTGCTGACATTCGTTGTTAGACTTGGATTAGGTTTAGAATTGGTTGGAGTAGATACAGAATTAAATTCTGCATCGAATGGTGCCAAATCCGTTGAAGTTGTCTAACAAAAACTTAGTTTCCTCAGAAAAATAGAGTAAAATGATGTTTTTTAATATTTGTTTCATAAGTAATTTTGAATTTTCGAACACACTACACATGCTAAGCGATTCGAGTAATTGACACGACACGATTAACTTATAGAGCGCTGTTCGTTATTGTCTCAATGTTGAAAATAATGAATCAGTGATGCGAAATTTGCCAGATCCTTTATACATTAGCGAACATGAGTAAATTGCCTCAACTTTTCTAAAATACAACATTCAAATATTTTGTTCTTTTGATAATCTCTTGCTGCCGGCATAAGAAATACTAATGCTCATTTTATTGCTTTAATGATTTGGATGATTGCGGCTGCTTTCTTCAAAAATGACTGCATCTTGATACATTTCGCTGTTTACGTATTGAAAATTTAAGAAATATTTCTTGTATTTGAAACCATCAATACAGATCTTTTCGTTATTCCATGCTCGAAAAGTCATACTTTATTCTTCTTTTATGATTAATGTCATTAATTAGTTTTGTTGCATGTGCACTGTTTTCTCTATTCTTCTGTAAGAGTGAATTATATATCTCTGAAGATTGACTATTCATTTAATTTATTTGAATAAACTTATTCAATTTCAGTTATAACAAATATCACAGCTCATTGCTCCTTTATATTCATAACCGCACTGATTGCTCACATCCTATTATTTTATCTGATAAAATCAGTTCAGACATCTATTCAATTATTCCTCTGCAATACAATCCATTATATGCATATGCTTTTAAACATTCAAGTATCACAATCAAACTATCATAGGAATATATATTGAAAATTGTAATATATTGCCGTAAATCTCTCCTTTTTAATTGATAATTCCTTTTAAAAATATGACCATTCGATGCAGAATTTAATCCAACTGATTTCAGACTCTACCCTCAGGTCTAACAACAAATGTTAGCAAGAAAAACTCGAATCTGCTGCTAACTTTTCTTGCGTGATGAGATAAATGAGTTCTTATCACACTTGTCCGTTTATTTATGAAAAATCACAGGCTATATATAGGATAGTAGAACACACATCTTTAGGAAATTTTCATCAAATGATGCGGATAAATTCTATGAAACATAGAGAATGAAAGGAAAAGAACCAACATATGTGATAGACAGGAATGAAAAAAATCCAAATATATGTGACATGTGAAATAAGAAAAGACGAAAAGAGAACGAAGAAAACTGCTATATGTTATACATGTGATGGATAACGAATGAGGATGTCACTTGTTCGTTTGCAAAGGGTAATTTTGTGTTAAATTCTATGAATAACCAATAGAAAATTGAACGAAAATCTCTGTAGTGTAGAACACGATATGTTGCGATATTACCGGAAGATAAGATTATCAATTTTTTAAGAGCTTTTAAAAAAATTCTGGGAAACCTCAGCTCCCTGTAGACTCCCACTGGCGCCGCCACTATTGATAGTATGTAAAAGATGAATGTAAATAACAAATTAAAAAATATATTATATTTGCATATTTTATTTATTTTCTATTATTCTATTGCTATTTGTAGAATCAAAACAAAAGGCATTTATTGTGACATAAAAGTCTTTTTTATCAAAACCAAAAGGTGAAATATTATTTTTTTGAAAATTTGACACTATTCATGATATTATCCAACTCAGTTTTGTCAGCTTGATTGAAATAAGATAATCAAAACATTAAGAGATATTGATTTTTTTTTACTAATATTCCATAAAATGTTTCGTTCATGGGATCTGAATGTGGCATCTTCGCATTGTAGGACATTGTAGAAAATTTCTTTCCATTAATACTAACTTCATGACATTCTTCAAAATAGTTTAACGTTGCATGACGCATAATTGAGTGCTTGTGCAATATTTTCTTCAATTGATGTATTAGACGGACGTTTGTGAAAATAAAACATATACAGCGTTTTGTTCAGGGCAACATTGATATATTTCTTCGTAATTTTATTTTTTTCACCTAAAAGTTTTAAGTTTTCAGGTTCCATTTTTTTGATTTTTTCACAGATAGACCAAAAAATGCATTCTTATAGAGATTAGATTTCGTATTCTTCGTAATTGCTGACTGAGAAGCAATTAATAAATAAAAGAAATTTTAATACTCATTTTTTCTCTATCTTGAAGATGTATTTGACTAATACTTCTAAAGAATTCTACAAGAGATCTGAATATATTTTCAATTCTGATGCAAAACAATCGAGCTTTTTTTATACATAAATACACTTAGATTTTATTTTCTTGGCATTATTCAGCTAATTGATATAACAATAAAATATTTCAGTCATATATATTTTATCTTATATAAGTATTAAAAGAAAAAAAATGTATTCGATATTAATAAAAAGACGATGTTGATGACTTACATATGCTTTTAGTATTACTAAAATTAATTATTGAGATCATGATCAACATTATAAAATAGATGGTTACCATGATTTAAACAGGTTTAAGTCAATATTAAATGAAGATGATGCAGTGCAAATGTGTTCGTAATCTTTTTGAGTTTTAATCAGTTTTGAATGACTGTATGATTACTTTTTTATCTAGTAATATATGTGTAACATTGGTATTCATATTTCTTTCATTATGACCTTGACATTTTCTAGGATGATTTATTTATTTATTAGATACTTAGTGGCTCATGTTTCATAAGAAAGAAATTTAAATTTATATTGTTTAAAGGTTAAATATATGTTATCTTCGATTTACTCATTCATTTTAACAACGAAAGTACGAGTAACAAGTCATCATGCAAATAAATGCAACTGTTTGCATCAGCTAGAAAAATAGTTGTACCTATCGTTTGAATCTTAAAACATTTATATTTAGTTAAAATATTTTTGTAAGTGAGATTTTCTCTTTGATTCTATTATAGATTATGAGTTATTAAATAATTGTGCAACGAATGAAGTACACAAAAAGTTAATAATATATTTCTATCGATTGAACTAAAATGATTACAACATGGAGTATACTACAAATATATCAGTATAAATAAATTCTATAACATTAAATTCTTTTTCAAAGATGCGACATGAGATTGTCTACGAGAATGATAGTACAAACTCTTACTGAGTTTCTATAAAACTAAAATTGAAGCACTATGATATCATGAAATATCTCATCGTCTCTAGTATAATAAAAAGATTTCAAAGGCATTTTTAAAGCTATCGACAGTACATCTTTTAATAAAAAAAGTCAAGAGGATATCATTTTACCACGTCGCAATAAAAACTAATCTTCCAAATATTTTTATTACACTATATATGGCTGAACATAGGATCGTCATGTGACCTATTCGTTCTGAATATTAGAGAAAGTCAAGAAGAATTTCTTCTCAAATCATTTGTAGAGCTTTTCACAGCACAACTTTTAAAACGAAAGTCAAGATTTCAGCATTTTCTTAAGGCGAAATTTATACGAAACAAAAAAGATGTTATAAATATTTTTGAACACTCAGTAGTAATATCACACTGATCTCTAATTTTAGGCAACAAGAAAAAGCAGCAGAACCATCAATAGATACTGTTTCACAGAGTTATCTTTAATGAAATATCTGCAAAAGTACTAAGTATTGCAATCTGTATGCTGCAAACCGATATTTGTAAAATATTTCATGTTGAAACCATTTTTGTTCACCCGGTATGTAAAAATTGTTGATTCATCGATAGAGATGGAGGTGAAGTTTTCTAGCAAATAATAATAACAAAGATGTCTTTTGAATCAAATGCAAAAGCAAAGAGTTCGTTTTTGATAATTAGTAATTGAATAACAAAGGTCATAAAAAGTGACCAGATAACAAGATATATGTAGGTTTATAACGGAAGCTTTCTTCTATCTAACGGTACATATATTATTCAATTCTGTTATGTACCGGAAAAAAATTCATACACATAATGTTGAGCAGGTATTTGTTATCGGATCAAATGTCAGTTAACAATTGTCAAAAGTTAGGATGTAGTGGCCATAGCTATAGGCGATTGGGATGTAGGTGTAACTGTTGTGACAGTTGCTCGATGATCTTCAATTAAATCATAACTTTACTCACACGTATATCTCTGAAGATCAATCCAAACATTAACTTTTGATCTGGTAGTAACAGGCACATACTCAATATAATGTATACAGATTTTCTTTCACGCTACGCAATAGAATTTGATAATACATACGTCATTGGACAGAAAAAGTCCTCTTCTATAAACATACATATATACCGTTATCTGGTCAAAAACTAAGCTGTAAGTCATAGTTGCCTTTCAATGAACAAAAGGGATTCATAATTATATCTAATCGTTAAACATAGATTTTTTCGACATCTAATTCGATAAAATCAAATGTTTTTTGGTTGCATAGAGCAAAATGAAACGCAGAGCAACGATAGAACTTTGAAATACAAATGAATCATGCAGTTTTTGTGTGAATTCTCACACTGAACAGAGTGGAATTAGTATGTTCTTCTCATGGTTGAATTTCAGACAAATACATATTAATCTCAATTTTTGCAGAGTCTTTCCTATAACAAAAATCGATTCCATCTACGTAGCATGACAAAGAAAAAGGGAAGTTTTGTTATATATATATAATTGAGTAGGCAGTCATAATTATGTTCACATAACAAAAGTTGAAAAACTATCACTAGACTGACCAACTGCTTTATAAACATATTTTTCGTTATATTTTAACGCAATAATCAGTTTGTTTAATTGAGTTCGAATAAACTCGACTTTATTGAGAATGATTTTAGCCATCTTGCATTAAAGTCTCAAAAAAAAAGTATTGAATATTGGTAGAAGAATTGAAATTCCTATCGGTCATTTAGTGGCTGCTGTTTATTCGATCATTTTAATTTTTATACAATTTATAGAAAGAGAGAGAGAAAAAAGCAACGTAGAACAAATATACTTGTACTTCAACTGTCCACAATTAAACCAAATAGTTGATGACTAACGTTAAAGAACAGAAAAACCGTATCAGTGTTCGACACGGATCTGATTGGATCGAAATGTAGCCAAGTCAGATGAGATAACAACAAAAGTTGTTGATCTGGAATGTTACATGAGACAAACATCAATTCTATATGAATGTTGCAAGAATTCGTACAGACACAGTGAGAAGACTTTTAATCCATAAAACAAATTCATTTTAATTGACCAAAAACGGATATTTATAAAAGACGCGATCGCCCCAAATGGTAGAATTTTAAGAGTGATTTCCTGAAACATAGTTCTTGTTTTTGGCTTCTTCTCTCTTCTATTTATTACTGATGTTATTAAAATAGATGTTGAAAGTTGGAGTAGATGAGAAGATAATTCTAACTATAATTTATCATAATTTTTTTATTAACCCCATATCTCACAACTGTTAAAGGCTGTTGTTCTACGGAGGTTATCTCTGAATAAAACACACATATACATTAGATATATCGCTATGAAATAGTCGTATTTTAAGCGTCATCTATTCGTTCTCGTCTAGCATTGGTTGATGGTAGATGGATGTAAAAAGAGAAGAGATAAGAATGAATAAACTATAATAAATAAATATAACATTCATTTTGCCCTGTTTTACCTTATCATTGTTATATATACGAAGGATATCGTATCTGTAAGAGTGTGTAATCAAATAAAGGTATTTATTCTAAAAGAATCTTTTTGAAAAAGAATGAGTGGCCTTGGTTCATGTTGTGTCGATCCTGGTGCGAAACAAACTCACAATGTTCAAGGTGTTGAAGAAACAATAGGAGAACTCAAAACCTACAAAACAGGTGATGGCAAATCAGCCGTTGTTATTTTTACGGATGTCTTTGGTTCTTCTTTTATAAATACGAGAAAAATGGCGGATACTTTTGCTCAATCGACAGGAACAACAGTTCTTGTTCCTGATCTATTTGAAGGTGATGCTTTAGACGCAAATGCATCAAGATCGGATTTACTTGCAAAATTACCAACTTGGCTACCTAAACATCCTGTTGATAAAGCATGTTTAACTAGTGAAAAATTTATATCGACTATTAAAGGTCATTATGATTCTATTCAAGTAAACATTTCTATCGTTGTTTATCTGTATAAATAGGAACTGTTTTTTTAGGTTATCGGCTATTGTTATGGTGCAAAACTAGTTGTACATTTGCTTATTCATCCTGAATTATCATCATCAGTTAAAGCAGGTGCTGTTGCTCATCCAACATTTTTGGTTAATGAAGAGGCAGAACAAATAAAAAGACCAATTCTATTTCAATGTGCAGAAACTGATGAAAGATTTCCACCGGATTTACGAGAGCATTTCGAAAAAACATTATCTCCAACAGGTTTGGCAACATTCATTGATTATCCTGGAACTGTTCATGGATTTGTTATTCGACCAGGTGATTCTCCAGAAGTTATTCAACAAAGAGACAAGGCTGTTCAAGATGCTATACAATTTTTCAAAAAAAATCTTTAAATTTTTTATTTGATTTCGTAGAATTTTTTATAGAATGTTACATTGAAAAAGTTTATATTGACATTATTCTATTGAGATTTCAAATTTCAACAAATACATAGAATTCAGCTTATATATATACTTGATAAAAAAATAGTTCGATGTACCTCGTTATTCTTTTACAAGTTTTTGATGTCGATCTCATTGAACATGATGTATACACATGTAACTGAAAAAAAAATAGAAAGAAAACATTTTCTCAATTTTATCCTTATAAAGCATTGTACGTAAGTCACAACCAGTTCTAGCATAACGTTATTCAATCCATACCACCGGTTTGGCTGATATTTTCACGGTAGGTTGCCCTAATAGAATTAGGAAGAAACTGAAAGTTTTCAGCTCATTCAGATACATTCTCGAAAATCACTAAAGGTGATACACTTTTAGAACAAACTCGAAGACAAACCATAAATTTTTGCTCAATACCATCTTTGATATTGGCATTTATATGATTTGCCGCTGATATTCGGTCATTTTGAGAGTTATAGACTCCATCAATTTCGAATATTTTCTCGTCGAAAAATAGAATGTTCATCGTGTCTTCTTTGGAGAAATTTGTTTTTATCCAATTTGCAAACTTCATTCTTTTTTCTTGATGCTCATCGGTGAGCAATGCTTCTTTTTGTATCTTATATGCTTGAAGTTCTTGAGTATTCTCTGAACATTACTTCGAGGGCTAATTGTCGAGAGGATAGTGACTTTTGTCAATTTACTTGTCCTTTAACCTTTTGAATTGCTGCTTTTGTTCGAATTGTTCTTGAACATCTAGGAGAATTGACTGCATCGATATAACTGACTTCGTGGATTCTTCTGTACCATCGCTTAATCACTAGAAGATTGATGATGTTGATGAGATTTCGAAAAATCTTCGTCATTCCATCACGATTTTTGTACTTTGAAAATATAATCTCCTGCAAATCTTTACTCTTCATGTTAAAAAATAAATATAAAATAGTTCAATTTGAACGCTTTTCTATGATTTTATAGAGAATTAAATCGGGCATTTTTGAACAGTACATTATTTTTACTGATCTAATTTTGATCGTAATCAATCAAATATGATCAAATGCAAGATACTTATTATATAAAAAATAAATTACTACCGAGTGCATTGTGTTACAGTTCGATCCCGTGTATTCTTAAATAATCTAAGGCACATGTTCGACTAAATTGTATATAGACAAGACAATAATTTTCTATTGTAGTTCGAATATACATTTGAGCTAATTCCGTTTCATCGGTATCAATATCAAGTAGTGTAATTGAGTTACAATTCGATTGATTCAAATTGCTGATGGTATATTATCCTATTTTTATGCAGTTGGATAGCTTCACATAGATACAGGATGGCCTATAAGTAATAGGACAAACTAAAAATTGAATATTTCCCTTACGGTTCGATCATAGGAACTGATCTTTTTACCAATGATAGAGACATGTCTAGGGAGATCCTTTGTTAAGTATCACTATTGATCTTCGAAAGAAAAACTGTACTTTTTCACAGATAGAAAACAAAACAATATATTTAACAGAGAGTTTCTCTAAACATGTCTTTATGCATATGAAGCTTGAGCGTGCCTCTATTATTGGTAAAAACTTAAGGTCGTTTTCTCGAGTCGTAATGAAAATAGTCAGTTTTCATTTTGGTAAACTGACTTTTGGATCACTCTGAATATGGCCTAAAAGTCATGATACCAAGAAAAAGTTAGGTATTTCCGCTATGGCTCGAGCAAACGAACTGATTTTTATACCAATAATAGTGGCATCTTCATACTTTGAATTCATACGGATGATATAAGAGAGAATATTTAGCTTGTACGTGTCTCTATAACTTGTAAAAAAAATTAGCTTTTTTGATCGAGCCATAAGGAAGATATTCAATTTTTAGTTTGTTTCGTTACTTATGGACCATCTTGTATTTTTATCAGTATTAGACTAGTTTCTTTCCTTACATGGTTATTACGACAGAGTCTCATTCAAACACCAGTTTTTTCAAAGAAATTCGATTTATTATAATTTAAGCTATTGTTTGAGAAAATCTTCAAAAGTATAATTATTTTTTCTATATGAAATGATATTTAAATGAAATTTAATGAGCAAAAGAATAATCAAGCAAGTATTTATCTGGCATTAATATGGAAATAGCTATTTTCGAATTTTTTTTGTTCATTTCATAACAAAATCGCGTATTTGAACAATCATAATAGAGAGGTTTTATTATATTAAAGGGTGTCCCAGAAGTTCTGGGGAAAAATTAACCAATGAATTATTGCTAGAAGTCTTTATGTTTCTTCCAATGATAGGTTGTCTTTATGCATCTTATGATTTCAACCATCGTTTTCAATAGTTTGCTCTCTATTTCTTTCCAAACTATTCATCTTGACATGCGGACAATGTGCATATCCCAGTTCAATATTGTTTATTGATATTATCTTCCAGCTGTTATTCATAAACTCGTGTCACTTTGTCTCACATATAGTTAAGATGATGTGAAATATACACAATTTTTGCTCTCTCCTCATTTAGTCATCTATCAATTTTATTCTTTTTTTATACAAATCATTCGAGAGATGGCATTTGTAGTCAAAGTCTATCGGTTCTGAATAGAAAATTCCTCTTTTGTAATTATCAAGCGATATTCTAATCATGTTTTTATTACATCGGATAGATTATCTCTTTTTAAATATTCTTGAGAAACTCAATACACATTTATATCGGATGCACTTGTCGAAATCCACTTAATAAAAGAATGCAGGATTAATATAATTAAATTTATAATACGCTTTAAATGTGAACTCTATTCAAAAGTACATTAAATGAATATATCATATAAGAATAAAAACGTTCCTATTTATTATACATTCTTGGCATTGACAAACAAATACTACGAGTCCTCTTCGTGATCAATAAGATTTTTTGTAGGAATGAAAAGTATTAAGAGTAACTGTTCGTTATAAGTCTGTGTATGTAAGAAAAAATATGATATAATCTTGACAGAAAATTTCTAAAAACCAATCAGAGGAGCAGGATAACATAAGACAGTTAACACATTAAGCACGATTCGATTTTCTCGTGAAATTTCTACAGGATGTCATTTTCATGAATAATTCACTTCGAATAAATGCATCTGATGATCCATTCGTCATCTCCTACTGTTCATTGATCCCTCTCTCTCTTGTATTACCGCATAATGGTTCATTTTTAGCAAAGAACTAAAATTACCTGAGTCAGTTTTTCGTTCTTTCCATGTTATACATGACACATGTGAGAAGAAGGAGGAAAATTCCAGACTTTTCTCCGTTCTTCTTATCTACTTTTCGTTTGACTATATAAAGACGAATGAATTTAGAGAACCGTAAAGATGTCGTTCGAAGGAACCGATTCAGAAGAAAGCACCAGCTCACTCAGTGAAGTGAGTTCTTTAGATGATGATTTTGATGGAATGCATCTGGAATCTGAAAGTTCCGATGAAGAAATGGCTGTTGACGAGGTGAATTCAAGCGGTTGGTACGAAATAGAACCGGAACCTGATGCAGAATTCGTGGAAGATTATGGACTCGTCGAAGAAGTAGTTTCTACTTCAGAAGACGACACAATCGATCCTATCGATTGCTATCGCCATTTCATTACGGACGAAATTATTGATCTTATGGTTCGTGAAACTAATCGCTATGCGGAGCAATATTTACAAACTGATGAGATTAGCAGACGATCGAAATTTCGGCAATGGAAATCAACCAACAATCAAGAGATGTGGAAGTTCTTTGGTATCATTATTGAGATGGGATTGGTACAAATGCCCAAACTGAAATACTATTGGAGCAGTAGTCAATTGTACCGATTAGATATCATAAGAAATTCCATGTCGAGGGAGAGGTTTGAATTACTCCTGAAGTTTTGGCATTTCACGAACAACAATAACAAGAATTCGGACCAAGACAAGCTATTCAAGGTGAGGCCACTCTTAGATTTGCTCAAAGAGAGGTTTACATCAGTCTATATGCCTGGCTCAGTTGTTAGTATCGATGAAAGTATGGTACCATGGCGAGGTAGACTTTCGTTCAAACAATACATCCCTGGAAAAGCACATAAATACGGCGTGAAGATATACAAGCTAGCGGCTGTCAATGGATACACCTGGAGCTACATGATCTATACTGGTCAACAAGATCCTATGGCAGGTCTTGGACATGTTGAATCAGTCGTGATAAATCTATTGAATGGTCTTTCGGGATGTTATCGAACCGTGGTGGCCGACAACTTCTTTACTAGTATTTCTTTAGCAAAACGTTTGTTGGAAAAGGAAACGTATCGTTTCGGAACAATGAGGAGTAATCGTGCTGGATCAGGGCATGATGTTGTTCAGAAGAAGCTCAAGCGTGGTGAAGTTTATGGGCAGCAGAACGAAATTGGTATAAAACCGATCAAGTGGAAAGATAAAAGAGACGTTCTGATGATATCTACTAAACCATCCCATTCAGCAACTGTGGTGAATACTGGAAAAATCAATAAACTGAATGAACGCATCGTGAAGCCGCAGGTTGTTCTCGATTACAATGAAGGCAGACAAGGTACTGACTTATCAGATCAACTATCAACATACCATACATGTCTAAGACGGTCAGTAAAATGGTATAGAAAGGTGGCATTCGAGTTGATATTTGGAACTGCAGTAGTTAACAGTTATTTGATTTACAAAGAAATCTATGCATCAAGCAACATACAGATCATACAGTTCCGTGAAAGTCTAGTGCGATCTTTACTCCTTGGTATGCCCATCGAGAAGCTGAAACCTGGTCCAAGACAACAATTGGCAAGTCATTCCAAGCGCAAACTCGGTGATCACAAGCTCGAAGAAAAGAAAGGATCTGATCACGATGTTCGAAGACGTTGTGTCGGTTGTTACGAGAAAAACAGGGAACAACAATCAAGAGAAGCGTGTCATTCGACAACAAAGAAAATAAAAACTTTCTGTCCTGATTGTAACAAATTTTTTTGTCTTGATTGTTTTAACGAGAAGCATTATGCTATGTAATAAATGGTTTTAGAAATAGCGAAGGGGAACAAGATCGTCCATTATTTATAACCTCTCGCATAAGAATAAAAGAGGAAAAAGCGTTCTTCTATGAACTTTCTTGCTAAAATATAGTGGGGCCCACCGGTGGGTCCAATCGTGCCCAATGTGTTAAACTTATTTTTGAATCTCGCAAAGTTTTTTCTAACAAACAAATTAGTTTAAAACTCTTTCGTCGGTTTTGACGTTCTTTGGACGCCTATTTGAAAGGACAGTCTAATCAAGAAATACTGTAGATGTATTTCAGCAACTTATGTAGCGGAACCAGAGACCGTCACAGGGCAGGGCTGCCCTGATGCCCTGCCCTGCCCTGCCCTGTGCGATTTTATAGGGCAGGGCAGGGCAGGGCAGAAGTTTTTGCCCTGATGCCCTGATCACTATTTTCTGCAGTAAGCACTATTTTCGAGGTTTTTAACCCATTAACAGTGATATCGTGATCATTTGTAATAGATGTGGTTATCAGTTGGTCAAGATAAGTGGCCCTAGCCGAACTTCTTTTAGCAAGTGCATGACATTTTTGGGTTTCTTAAGACTGAGTGTCATGCGCTCTGGACACATCATGAGTAAAGACTGGAGACCACTAAAAAAACTGAAGTGTTTGTGCTTCTTGTTTCATCGCTTATTGTTCTTATTCATGAAGTTGAGTTCTTGTTCAAGCGTTTGTATTTCTTGATCGACCAAGCACTTAGAGTGCAACAAAAGCCATGACCACGGCGTCTAACAGACCTTCTCGTACAAGGTAATCTATTCAGACATGAAAAACAAAGTTACTACATTGTAGAGCTTTTCGAGGCGCATCGAACGGTATGTAGTGATTGCTTTTTTCATCAAGTTTTGAATGAATTAGAGTCAATTTACTGATAGACGACTACACATCCATTCTCACATCTATACCCAAGCATGATAAGTTAATAAACATAAGCTAGTTGATATCATTGCGAACTAGCTTCTGTTCTTTCTTTTTTTCGCTAATTTAACGTTCACAATGATCGATTATCAGTAAAAACTGATAGTTTGAAAAAATAAATACTATAAGAAAGACAGTGGAGAGACAATCCAAAGCAGTAGTCCAATTTTAATATTGGAAACACCAAGGATCTCCATTTAATCTCGGGTAGAAAAGTCATGGTTATTTTATTCGAATTGATTGTTTCTAAGCTATTCCTTGCTCTGGTCGCCATAAGTTCAGCGCATGACTGTCTTGATCTAGACGCATGACTCACGCAAGCGTTCAAGTGCTTGTCTGTAGGTCGAGAGGCATTCAGTATGGACACATGTTGAACTCAAGTCTTAGCAAGCGCTTGAATAAAATAGTTCGATTAGGACGTTTTTCAATGGATGTGATTGTGTCATTTTTTATGATTTTATTGAATGCAATTTAGTCTACATTCATATAGAAAAGGATGGATAAAAACAAGAAGCGAATACGTCGAATAATGCGCGTTCATATAACAAAACAACTTACTATGTTTATTTACTATTTCAATATTTTCTTTCTAATACTTGCATTTTCCTCCTGTGATGATTTGGATTGTTTTTTATGCTTAAATATACTAGACTTTTTCTATGATGATCCCAGTTTGTGTATAACATTTTTTTCGAATTAATATAAATAACATATACGTGTTTAACCTGAAAATGGCTATATACTTTTAACATATCAGCAATTCTATTAATTAGCGAAATCAAATGAAACGCCCTGCCCTGCTCTTCCCTGCCCTGAGGGCCGGGCAGGGCGAAAAATTTTGCCCTGAAAAAATTTCAGGGCAGGGCAGGGCAAGACCGAGCAGGGCAAAGAGCAGGGCAGGGCAA
>JAJEKB010021384.1:631190-644803 GCA_022393335.1 Macrotrachela quadricornifera
CACATTATTTTTTCTTTCATTTATAAATTTTTTCAATGGTTGACAACCTTTTCATGTTTGAGCCGAGATCAATATATTTGATACACATAAAAAACTGATTTCTTATGAATTTTATTTAGCAAGTATCTTAAATATATATATATATATATGGTCTAAAGGACTTGTATGTGAATCAATGAACACAAATAATAAATGAAAAGTAATATTCAAGTGATTAGCAATTTTGATATCAATGATAATTGTCTTAAACTGTTCAATCGGAATTAATATTTTCACCGGAGAATAGTGATTATATCGTAATAAATAAAATGTTGCAAATATCTCGTGAAAAGAGATATTTACTTTAAATTCGATCAATTTTTATGTATCAAAATTTATTACGACTATGTCTTCTATATCATTTAGAAATGCAAAAAAAAATGTAATTAAAACCGATCAATCAATTATTTGTTTTGTTGTGTGGATGTGAGGTCTAAATATGATTACAATTGGTTAACCATAATAAAAAATGTAGATTTCATTAGTTTCAGCCGACTTTTTCAAAATAATTTTGTTTATTCTATGGTTTTTTTTTGAAAATATACAATTTCTGATAAGTATTTTTGACGATATAGACATTATGATTAAAATATAATCAATCGATTCTAATTATATAAATATAGATTAATAATTTTATTTTTTTTCTAATAATTATTTAACTTACTTGAAACGATTTTCATTAAATCAATATTTTATTAAATGTTGTTTTATTATTAATTAGTCCTATTGCCTTTTTTGTATTATGTAAAATATTTTCTTGGGCATATTACAAACAGTGTTTGTCATATTCTAAACAAATAAATACATTATGGACTGAGATCCGTAAAGACTGAATATGTTGACATCCTATAAAGTAGAGCTTGTCAAAACGAATAATGAATTAGTGAAATCCTGAAAATTCAACATATTTTTTGCTCTTTTCTTCATGAAACACACTCGATTCACAGTACATCAGTTATATTTAGTTCACCTTGATTTAAATGCAGAATCTTACGACGAATCTAATGATATAAAGATCAAGGAGATCATCGTGTAAAAATTGGTATTTGATAAGAAAACCTTGTATTTTTGTAAAAATTTTAAAAAAGTATTTTGTATCTAAATTCGCTATACTACTTAAGCTGGGTCTAAAAATGGTTGAATTAGATTCAGTGTAAAACTCTTTATCGAATGATATTAATTTGGTGAGGGCTCACAGGATACAAAATTTTTCGTCTCAGCTCGTCACATTCTCATACTGATCTCTCACTTACATGAAACATTTTTTGTTCGGTGATCTCATGATAAATTGACATGATTCAATGGAAAATTTCACGTTGAATTTAATTCAATCACTTTTATACTCAACTCAAGTAACATAGCGAATCTTGATAAGAAATACTTTTTAAAAAGTACACTATTTGAAGATCAAGTAACAATTTTTACTCGATTCCTCCATAAATATAACTCAAGTACGAGAGTGCATTTGGACGATAAAAGTTCGAATCTGGTGATAACTTTCCCCACGTTAAGGGTATGGAGTTTCATATTTGCACCTTCTCTAAAAATTAGTGTGCTATTTAAAAAGTCAAATATATAGTACAACGAACAGCAAAGCTTTTAAAATTTTTAATATATTGCGAAAAATTAAGCGTTATTTATAAGGTTTCATATAATTTAGTAGTTATTTTGAACAAGAAAGAATAATAAAATATGATTGATAATTGAATATACTTTTGTTTAATAATTAAGGCATACAACAGTCACATGTATTCAATAATATACCCACTCTATTCAATCCTTTATCAGTAAAAACAATATCCAATTTTCCATCATTATTGAAATCTCCTGAAGCGATTGATGTGAGATAAGTATTCGATCCAGCTGAAAATGTTATTTGTGATAAAAAACTTCCGTTACCATTTCCAAGTAAAATACCTATATTATATGCGTTTAAATTAGTGACAGCAATATCCAACTGTCCATCATTATTAAAATCATCTACAACAATCGACTTTGGACCACTGTAAGGTCCAGTTGAAAATGTTCTCAGTGCTTCAAAGCTTCCATTACCAATACCAATCATTATACCTACATTTGACGTTCCATAATTGGCAATAGCTAAATCCAAACGATTATCATTGTTAAAATCTCCAATAGCAATTGCACTCGGACTACTATATCGTTTAGTGGAAAATGTCATTGATACTGGAAACTGTCCATTTCCATTGTTAAACAATACTGCTGCATTATGCAAATCTCCATTACTAGTAGCAATATCTAATGATCCATCATTATTAAAATCACCAATACCAATCGAATTTGGATAACCAGCAACTATAGTTGAATACGTCATTTCCTCTGTAAAAGTTCCATTACCATAGCCTAATAGTATGCCTATATTGACAGATTTTGGATTAGCAGCTACAATATCTAATTGACCATCATTATTTAAATCAGCAATAGCAACTGATACTGCTATTGTATTTGATTGAGTTGAAAGTATTATTTGTGCTTGAAAAGTTCCATCACCGTTACCTAACATCACACCTAGATTTCCTGTAACTACATTAACAATAACAATATCTAATTGATAATCATTATTAAAGTCATTAATAGCAACAAAAATAGGATAGCTATCATTTCCAGTTAAAACAGTTGTTTGTCTTCTAAATGTTCCATTACTTTCGCATAATAGTATGCCGATGTTCTTCGTACGATAATTGGTAACAACGAGATCAAGACAATTATCATTATTCAAATCTCCTACAGCAATCGATGTTGGTTGAGAATCAGCTCCAGTTTCATATGATATTATCGATTGAAATGTTAATTGGCAAGTTAATGCTAAGAAAAAGAAAGTAATGATTCTCATCATTGTATTACAAATTAGAAATAGATCTTTATACAATCGATATCAAACATCTATTTAATCTTTCATTATTATAGATTGAAACGTCATTTTTACTGACCGATTTGGTATATGTTAATTTGAATTATCTTATTCGAAAAAATACTAAAAGTTACAAAGTTTAAACAGGAAAATGATCCTCTCTTTATATACGATACATAAAGTAATTTTATAGTTTTGGATATTAAAAACATTAATGAATTAATAATATATATTTACTTGTTGAAGTGGGGATGGTTGCTGTTGAGATAACCGTGGGAGTTGTTACAATTGTTATCGAGGTCTTTGGCAGTTCTTATGAAAAGAAAACATTTAACGTAAATCTATTCAGATGCATATTATGATTTTGGCATCATGAAAACCGTAATTAAACGTAACTCTCAACAGTTTTTAAATTGAAATATCTCCTTCTAGGCAAGCCAAAGGCAACTAGTATTTTAACCTTGTTAGTTTGACGATGAAAGCTTTCATCTGATCCGAATATATGCTGATTTTCTCATGGACAGTTCAAACATCTCCATTGTTAGATGCTTTATTACTTTCCTATGTAATTTCTATTAATAGTTATTACAACAATTGGCAGGGCTCAGTCACTTTCTGTAGGGAGGTACGGCATGTAAAATTTTTATGACTATGAAAAATGCTTTTCGACCTGATCTCCCTCCCTTTCCCTCTTAGAAAAGACCTAATCTATAAAGATGAAATTCACTAAAAGATTCATGTATAATGAAATCCTTTAATTTCAATAAGTTTGAATAGTAGATAAACAATGCTGATATAATACTTGCTGATGTTGGATAAATTTTCTCTTGACGATTAAGATAAATAGGTGTAAGAATAATAGCTATAGACATAAGTATGAGTAGAATAATTCCAAAGATAAGAAAACACATGAGTGTTGTGAAGAAATTTCTCCTACAAAAAAAACAAACTATAGATTATGATTAAAATCCAAAGTAAACATTATATACCAAGATGTTAAATTCAATGAAACCAATTTTGAATCAGCTATAAATTGATAAGCGTTTTTCTGTTTCAGTATTGCATTATTAGTATGAATAGTTGCTATTTGAATATGATTTTCAGGTCTAACAATATTTGTTCGTTTTTTCCAGTATTGATGAATTTTGAAAGAAAGATAAATAATATATAGACAAATCCATTCAAGAACTAGTGTTAGGCCACCACAAAGACCAAGTAAAATTGTTATTGTATAAAGTGAACTTAATTTTTGAATATAACTATATGAACATGATATGGGAGAACATTGTTCAAAATATGATGAATAATTAATATTTTTTGACCAATTTTCAATAAAAAGATTTTTAACAAGATCAATTATAATTGTATTCATTGGAAATCGACTGGAATTTTCTGAGAGAGGTATAGAAATATTTCTAATATTAATATTATAATTATTATTCATTTGTTGTTGAATAAGATTAATACATGATATATCATAGAAACATTCAAGAGTTGATAAAAGAAATGATTCACTTGGTGTACAACCCATTTTTAATCCTTTAATTAAAATTATTTCAGATGAATTTATTTTAAAAAATCTCGATTGAGTTGTACAACTTGCATTTAATGCACATGAACATCCATCTTCATAAATTATTGATTGTGTAGCTACTACAGTATTAGTTAAATTATTCCAAAGATGAATATATTCAAAATTTGTTCCATAAGCAGATATTATTTTATTACCATGTTTTATAGATTGAAGTAATGATAGGAGACGAAAGAATGTTTTTGGAGCATTTGATTTACTTTCATCAATAAGCAAATTAATACGTTGATGAAAATTTATTTCGGGTAATAATTGAGCAGTAACAAAACATGAAGAAAGAAGTTGATTAATTGAATCATTTATAGATTGAATAGAAATATTACATAAACCAGATAGAAATTGTAAATGAGATGATAAAAAACGACGATAATCTCTCATATTATAAATAGATAAATCACTAGCGAGACTTTTTGTCACATTATTTCGCCATTCATCTAAGATAAATTCACTTGAACAGATCTATAGTTAATCAAAAACAAAAACAGTTTATATTCAATGTTTAAATTGTATCTAAGATCTTATAATGGAGGTGTTTGTATTGTTTGTGAAAGAACTCATATATTCGAGTCAAATTAAAGCGCTCATCAGAAAACTAATCAGGTTAAAATATAGGCTACTTTCGGCTTAGTTTAAAGAGAGATATTCAAATCTTAAATTAAGGTGTAAAAATGAATCAAAGAAAATTTTCTTTGCTTTTGTAACGAGAAAACATAGTGTTGTTCAGACTATTTGAAAGAGGGTCTTTACAAACTCTTTTATCGTCTCGAACAACATTCAATAGTGAATGAACTTTCTTTAATTGATTTCTATACCTTAATTTAAGATTTGAATATTTCTATGTCGACTAAGCCATGATCAACCTATATTTTAACTTTGTTAGTGTGTTGGTGAGAGTTTTATTTTGTTTTTTTTACGGGCAGTACAAACACTTCGATTGTTAGTAATAATAATATGATAAACAATTTCTTGATTCATGTTTTTTAGTAATAGATATATTTCCTAGGTTTTTCTATTTCAATGAGTTTAGGATAGTTTTTTCGACTCACCGGATGGAACATAGGTTTAATTGTGATGAATCGATTGTATGTTGATGAAATTGATGAACAAGGACATTGGAGTGTGTCTCCATGATCAAGTATAAGATGATTGTAGACACTGAGTGATGGATTATCAAAACTTTCTGTCAAAATTTGTGGTTGAATAATAGTATAAAGAGCCAAAATAGTGAATCCAATGATAAGAAGAATGAAGTAGAGACGAGTGGCTAACTGTCCAAGATGTTTAGCTTTTATTCGATCAATATTAGTCCCAAAACTATGTATAGAAAATATATTTAGATTGAATAGTGTTGTATAGACCAATATCGCTAATTGACGACAAACTGATTTAATTCGATGGGACAATACTGGTTTATCTATACATAAAAACAGTTAGTATTGTATTCAAAATAGATAAAAGTTTATTAGAAAAGCAAAAATAGAATGTTATGACTCTTTCTTTATCGAACTATATGTGTTACATTGAGTTCCTATTTTTTCAAAGATCTTATCGTTCATATTTCTATAGGCAATTTTCAAAAACTACGATATTTTAAGTTGCTTCACTTATAATTGAAGAATGTAATAATTTGTTACGTTAAATCTTCCTACACTAAACTTATACGAGGCTATATCATAGTTGACACCTTGTTCAGCTAAATGTTTAACTGAAATAATTAAAGTAGAATTCTATTAATGTCAAAATCTAAGTTTGTTTTTAATAATAAGGAAGATAAACTGCACAGAAAAACAAGTAAGCGTACCCCTCAACATTTGCCACCGTTTTTATGTTCTCGAAAAAAAAGTTTCAATACTAATCGATGATCTTGCCCTGTTCTTTTCAAGTTCTTGTTTTTCTTTATTTTCAGACAAGAATCTTGTTTGAAAACCATGAAAAATAAGAACCTGGAAAGAGTAGGGGACGATCGTCAATGGATGAAAAATGTAAAAGAATTATCAAAAATTGAAATACTATAAATATTCTGGATTGGAGTGCCTTCTCAAATAGAGCTTTTAGCTTATTTTATGTCATAGGCACGGCATATTTTAAATTCATGAGTTTCACAGAAAACACTTTTGTTTTGATGGAAATACACTTGAAATATTGCCAGCAGTATTCATTCTGCGGCGCAGTTTCGATGAAATGACGAGATCACATTCGTATCTGCGATGCAGTCCTCGTAGTTCGTACTGTCGCATGGGGGTATAAAAGAAGGTGTCGCAAGCACTCTAGTAACCTTTTATAATGAAAAAGATACTTCATTTATTTTTCTAAAGAATAAAGATCAATACAAATATCTAATTATTAGATGAATGATTATTAATTTGTTATTAATTTATTTAGAAAATGCTTAGATTGACTGGGTGTCATCACTTACAAGTGCGATTTTTTTTATCGCAGTTGAACACACGGGTAAAAAGTCTAAAATTTGCGAAAAATTAATTTATTGATGGTTTTCAGAATATAATTGCTTTTTGGTATTTCAAATGTATTTCCATTAAAATAAAAGTGTTTTCAAAATATTTTGTATCAAAATCTACGGAATCAAAAGCTCTACAAATACTGAATGTTTCATTAAAATCAGAAAATATTTATATACAATGTAGTTGCAATGATGGATCTAGAGTTTTGGAGAATAGAGGCGATCATACACAAAAATCACTTTTTGAGGCTTGTCAGTGGTAGTATGACTTTATTTTTTAACCTTGAGGGTGAGAAAAATTAAAAATTTTTTCTCGAATGAGACCGATAGCCTCGCCGCTTTCTCTGAAATTTGCTATTAGATAGTTGAGAGTTTATGAAAATATGCAGCTAGAAAATTAAAAACGTTTGATCTCTTTAAAGAAGGCTACAAGCATGAACTTTTTTTTAATGATAGGTATAACTCACTAAGCTTTACTAGATGCATTAAGTTCTGACTGAAAAAATGATGGGACACTTGAATATTTCCTTGTGAGTTTGAGATTTGAATTCTTTATAATTGTAACTAATGATTCCTTTCTAGACCTTGAAAATCTCACTAGATAATTTAATTAGAGTTCTAATTAGTAATTACTTTTCTTTTGTCTCTTCATCTTTGGTTTGAGTAAATTTAAGATAAATTCAACCAATAGAGGTGTGATTAAACGTAGTGCAATAGTAAGACCACCAATTGTGGATACTAATTTAATTACGATTTCAATGAAATTAATGGTACGAGTTGTGTAAGAATATATACAATAATTTGGTTTACATGATTCATAATAGAGATCAAATGAAGCTGATGCATTCCATTGTTCAATCATTACTTCTTTAACTATTATTGAAAGTGAAGTATTTGGAAAGAAGCGATTCGATTCGGGATTATAAACAAGAGGAGATGCATAGAAAAATGGTAATTCTGTATTATAAAGAGAAACTGAAAAGTTGATGTAACTGTATTGAATTGATAAACAAGAATCCAAATAGTAACATTCAAGTGTTGATAGTAAAAGAGAATCAATTGTAAAACATCCCTTGACCATGCCTGGCACTACATAAGGATACGCAATTTTTCTGTCGTCAATATATGTTTGAATTGGTTCAAAGATAATTATTGGTGTCTGACAGTGAGGATTAGTTGCACATATACAACCCGTATTTGAGAAGTCCACATGTTTCAAGTCAGTTAAGTTAAATTTCAACTGAAAAAAAAATACAAACATCATTTACCTTTACATATTAACCTTTTGGCGACGGGAGATATCTATATACAGGCAATTTGCCCGTATATATACGGGTCTCGTCGTCAAAGAGTGAAGCATTAGTTTTTTCCACAAAATTTGACGATTAGTAACCGAAGATGACGAGTCAAGATCTGAGGATGATTTTTTTTAGTAATTTTTTTCTAGATTAATTCTTGGCTATTTACTAGTCCAGAAAATGACAATTTCGATCGTAAATTAAGAGAAGACTGCTTTGAAATAGTCTGATGGATATCTCACCAACTCAAGTCCGTTCGCATACCGAAAACTCAATCTGCGTGAATTTTTAGAATTGGAAATAATAAATAAAATAAAATCTCAAGAACGTCGAAAAATTCTTTGAGACAAACAAAAATGAAAAAAGTCAAAGATTAGGTTCAATCATCAACATAATGCAATTTTGGCAACAGGATATCTAAAAATACTATGCAACAATAGTTAGTTGAGCATTTGAACAGTATCTTCAAGTATCGATTTACTAGGCGCCTCCAAATATTCAAACTATTATAGTTTTTTTATAAAAATAACCCTCACCCTCATTCTCAAGATTTAATTATTGGAATAATATTAGTGTAATATGGAACTAGAGCAAAGTTATGTTTAAAGTAAAGACATACCTGAATCGATTGTTGATGATTAGTATCATTTGTTAGAGTATTTAAGATTAACTGTGCATTATCGAAAATGGTATAAGGCTGATCTACTTGAGTAAAAAGATGTACTGTATTAACAAGTCTACTAAACTGAATGATAAGAGATTTATTGAATTGATTGAAAGTTGAATTTAATTGAGCATAAAAATCAGATTGCATGAGTACATTTGAAGTAACAAAAGATTGCATATAAAATCGATGAATAGCATCATCAATAGTTCTTGTTGCTACTTGACAAATAGTTGATAATAATTGAAAATGAATAGCTCCTAAACCCTGCCAAATAAGAGGATTGTATGTATCACTATTAGGACGTGTATACATTAACAATCTAATCCAGGATTCACTGGTAAAATTACTTGAACATACTTGATGTAATGTTGGAGATAATGAAGTGAATATATAATAAGGTGTTGCCACATTTTGACATGGACATTTTAGTGTATTTATTTTTGAATTTCGCAAATGTTTATATGTAGTTAATGAAGGGTTTGATAAGGTTATAGTAATTGTTTGACTTCTCAGTGAAGTAAACATGAGAAGAATAATAATTGAACCTAAATTTAGCAAAAACAATGAGAATATATATATATATATATTATCTTAGTTATATTTTCTGAGTTACTACAAAAAAAAGATTCTCAGTAGTAAGACATCACCTGAGACATATAATCTTACCGTATATCATGAATCAAAACTTTCGAAGAGTTAGATAAGGCGAAATCTTTTTTTACGAAATACTGTTAGATAATAACTCACTTTTTTCTATTATATCGAGAAAGTTAATCCAACCAATATTGGTTCAGTCTCTAGCCGATCTGAGAATGAATAGTGGAATAGAACTTGATTTGAGCTGTCTGTAGAAATATTTAATAAATTCTCATCTTGAATATTTGACTAATTATATTAATTCTTTGTCTGATAAACACATTATGGCAAAAAATTATAAAATCGAGAGACGATGCATCTTATTCTTGTTTACCCTTCATCACTTTAACATCCTCAATAAAAAAGGCTAACTTTGTTTTTCATTGATCAATATTGAAGAGTCCAGTGTGCTGAAAAAGAATCCTAGTAGGACTTTTTATACAATACAGTCGCTTACATAAAAGAAGAAGAATATTTATATGATGTCAGTAAAATATGAGTAAACATCACAGTTTCTTTTTTTCAAAATCATATTCAAAAATATCTATCGAACTGTATTAATAGTTTCTATTGTATTAGAATAACTTATAATAAGTGAAATAATGTATGTGTAATCAATAAAAATAAATTCGTACTTATGAGTAAAATAAAATATGTATATGTTGTAATGCATTGTTGTTTAATATCATTTTCTGTTTGATTATTGATTGATTTAAACATATTGAGCTGTTTTATCCATTGAATAAAATTCTTAGAAGATATCATTCGATGTACTAGAAATTTAGAAAAATGATTTATATTTAAGTGAAATTTTCCTCATTAAAATAGATTGATACCAGTACGAATTTTAAGAATTCTTGAATGATTTTGAAATTTTGATAAAATATTGACTAAGAAAACAGCGATCACTCGAAGTATGATAGTAAGACCACCATAAAGACTAAGTAAGAGAGTAATTGTATAGGATAAATTTGCCTGACTTTTTTCAGTATATCTGCAAAAATTCGGAGCACAATTATTAAAATATTTTGAATAGTTTAATTTTGTTGACCAATTCTCAATAAATAAATTAGTAAAAAGTTCATTCAAAGAGACATCTTTCCATGTTGAAGGTTCAAGTGTACTAATCAAAGTTAAATTTGTCTAGATTAAAAGAGAATTTTTTTACATTAATACATAATCATATATGATACATACTTGATTGAGACCTGGAAAGTAAGTAAAAAATGATTGAAGACAACTAATATTGTATAGACATTTCAATGTACTTTTGAGAAGAGCATCAAGTGGAGTACATCCTCCAAAAAATCCATCAATCATTACAGAAGCATTTGGTTGAAAATATGGAGGATTCTCTGGCCACATATCATGATATTTAACGCTTTCATAATATGGTATTGAGTAGAAACCAGCTGGAGATGTCGAACTTTTTAAATGACAAGGTGAACCAACTTTTGCATCATCTCCTGAAATACTTCTATTGAAATAATATGTTGTATCTACTTTCATATAAGGAGGCCCGTTTACAGACGCAAATAGTCGAACAACGACATTTGTATTGAGAGCAGAAGTTAAAGAATTCGATCGAATTGTCATTTGTAAAAATCTTAAAGATGATGTTATTTGAATAGGTATATTTGCTTTAATAGATTCAACACTTCCATTTATTTGTGATTGAATATCATCTTCTTCAACAAGTTGAATCGTTATTAATTGATTATTATCAAAATCAATTAATGATTGAGATACTGTTTCTTTAGAAATTGAACAAAGAGCTGAAAGAAGTTCGAACTAAATATAAATATAGATAAATTTATACATAATTGTCTAACATTCGAAATTATATAAAACTAGCTATACCCCGCACAAATTGCACGGTTATTTCGGTTGTGGATGAAGTAGGATTATCGTATGTTATGGAATTCAAGATAAATATGCAGAGACCCGTTAACATTACCCAGAAAACAGCGCGAGAAGGTCGTATTGACTTGTCGCCCATATATATTCATGTTTCATTCGAATAGTTACACAAAGATTCATTACTCAAATCTTACACGTACCATGGGCTAATATTGGAGATCGACTATCGTCCATATGAAACATAGCATTTCAGCAAGCGTTTTTTCTGCTATTATTTGGATGAAGTATGGACGTATGCAGACCATTTAGGGATTATCAAGAGGTCTCTTTAATATGATCCGAACAACCCTATGTTTCGTTCGGATAGTAGGAGAGAGGTTCCTTTCTGAGATCCTGTATATACCATGGGCCAATATTAGATTTCGACTATTATCCATATGAAATATAGGGTTGTTCGGGTCATATTAAAGACGTTTCTTGATAATCTCTAAATGGTCCCAATATGTCTATGTTTCATCCGAATAATAGCCGAAAAAACGCTTGCTTAAATCTGATTGGTCGAAAAATTTGACCAATAGGAGAGAGACCAGACGTGATACTCGACATTATATATATAGATGTCATTCTAATAATAAAGAATAATGCAATAATGGCAGATATCATCGTATTATTAAAAACTCTGATTTATAATCATCTATGATGGGAATCAGATGATAACAAATTCAAAAAATAGAAGAAAAACACATTAGTTTCTATTAATCATTCTTAGTTAAATCATATCTCTTATTTATTTATTTTGTTATTTCCCATATGAAATTTTCAGATTTATCGTTCAACTTTTCGATATATAAGGAAAAAAACTTTTAACAAACTTAACAATTCACTAATAAACAATAGTCTTAATCAACAATTTTAATCATTTTCACAGCGATGATTCTTATCTGTTCATAAAAATAAATCTATTTTCTACTATAATATATATTGTTAAAAGCTTCACTGCAAAAAATTCTATATAATAAATATGAATTTCATTCAGAGTATAAAAAATATTTACTTACCTGAGCGCTAGCTGTCGTTCGAAAATCCATAACTAGGAATGTACTCGCATCTGGTAAATATAGTGCTTCAATCCATTGTTTATCGACAAAAATACTTGAACAAACAGGATGAAATGATATTGTGTTAGAAACAAAGGCACTATAAGGTATAGTAACCGATGAACAAGGACAAGAGAGTGTTTCACTATGTTCAAGACGAAGTTTATTGAAAAGTGATGGAGTAATATTTGATATGGTTATTGTTTCAGTTTGTGGATTGACAAAAGCAATAAAGAAAAGAATATAAACAGTTACTAAATATAAACAAAAGAAATAGTTAGAAAAATTATCATTTCTTACACAATTTCTTAGACTATTCATTACTTTTCATTGTCGAAAACTATTATCTCATTAAACTGTTTAATTATATTATAGGTTAAAAGTAATGTATATTAAGACTAATAGATTGTAGAATGGATCAGTTCAGAGAGATATTCACCGCGGTGCTGCCGCTGTGGTGGTGGCGGCACAGCAGCGGCAGATCCTCAACCGTCATGGACATCTCTACTATGAATTGAGTCGATTTCGATTATTAACCGAAATATTACTTAACTTACTTATAATAAGAGGAACATATAATCGAGTAGCATAACGTTGGTATTTGATAATTGTTGTTGGATCTCTTGATTCATTATTGGTATTATCATATACATCTTCTTCAGGTATAAAAAGATTGTAACTATGAATTTGTTCTCGAAACCAACGAAGCATATCCAGGATTTTCATTTTGAAAATAAATAAATGATTGATTTATTCTAGAAATGAAAGTTGTTATTTTTTAAATATACTATTTCATTAATATGAAAATAGTCTAATATACTTTTAAAAACAACAAAAAAAATACAGAAGATGTCATATATAATAGCAAGTAAGTTTTTATTATTGAGCTTTACTTTTCTCAAATTTTTATTGATCAATACAATACAAGTAAATGTATATCGAGAGAAATAAGTAAAGATTCAATTTTTTCTTATACTAGAACTTCCAAGACTTTACGAGCTTTTTTATTTCAATCTATTTAATATCATCTGAGTGATCTACTCATTGTTAGCCTGTCTGTAGGGCTGGGAGAAAGAATGAAGCTGGATGTGC
>JAJEKB010021384.1:653867-722515 GCA_022393335.1 Macrotrachela quadricornifera
TTGCTGTTTTCGAATGTGAAAAGCTTAAAATGTATAAGTTTATATGATGCCATAATTTCTCCTTCCATCAAATATTATATTATGTAAAATCACTCAGATGTTAGTATATTGAATAAAGTCATCAACAACTCAAATGTAGAATTTCTTTATATATCTACAATAGATATCGAATATTATATATGAGCATAAATAATGTTTGAAAATGGCATTTGATTCATTAGTTAATAATCGGCAGCGAGGTGAAGTCACTTTTGTATTTCTAATAAGTAGAATACTAGATATAGTGATTTAACTTGACTTTTTTGGTGAAATACAAAAAAATAGATAATCTTCAAAATCTGAATACATCATTCGTTATTAATATATATTCAAACTATTTTTTAATATACATCTCTATAATCACATAAGACCGCGTGTCTTTGAAACCCATGAATTTATAAATGTAACTGGAAACAATATATAGTATCAATAAGTGCTTTCTTATAAACGATGGAAGCACATGTATCTTTGATATCCTTCTTCTCTTTTCGTCTATACTTGACAAAAAATGTTGATAATTAAATTTCCTTTTTACGAGAAAACGTTTTCAACTATCAAATTACGTTTGAATTAGGACTCTATTCATAAGATAAACTCCAGTGAGGTGTGGAAAACTCTAAAGAAATTAAGTTCTCTTGAACTTTCTGTCTAGAACTATATAGTAACTACTGAAATTTTAGCCATTATGTCAATCCATATAAAAAAATATGAATAATGATATTTCGATCTGAGATTTTGCTCACAGATAAGTCTAATTAGTAAGTAGAATGTCCTGGATGCTTAGATCAAAAACCTGTTTTGTTTCTGATGCACTAAAGTACTGAAAAGCCGATGACTGCATCGCACATGTCATTCTATGCGAATTATTTCTGGGTATATAAAAGAATTTAGCATTTTCTTGAACCAATTTCATGCTCGGAAGTACAAGAAGAACTTCTTGTTCATCAAGAAAACAAGAATTAAATTTTTTCACAAGCATAAATCCTTCAAAAAAAAACTGTTGGCTTCCTTATATGTTTGGACTAGAAAATCTGTTGGTTTTGAACAGTTCAATCTTACAAGATAAGCGCTTTTTTTTCTTTTATATATGAAGCATCTAAACTTTTCAACTAATAATTTCTTCATATTCGTTAGACAAGTCAACTATGATGAGGATTATAAAACTGTATGTCTTAGTACAATTATGTGCAATGAACTCTTGTAAGAGTGTCTTAGATATTTTTAGATGGTTTTTCACAATCGGATGCGAACCCGATTTTGCGATAACCTCGTCTGGACGCGTTTCATATAAAACTGCGTCTGGACGCAGTTTACAACAAAGCCACGATTGTATGCGTCTATTTTGCGTTTCGTGTTTACATGGAAGTTGATAAATTGTCATGAAGATATGAAACAGAGTTGTTTTTGTTTGAGATTTTAGAATCAATGAAGAGAGTTAATGGAAGAGTAGAATTTGACAGGAGAGATCAACAGATTTTAGAAGTTAGTGACAATATTATTTTTCTTTTATTGACTATTTATTGATTCCTGTATTTCATAAATATTTAATACAGAATGTAGATCGAGAGAGTAACACTTCGTTGAACTCCAAAACTATTGAACCAAGAAATATATAATAGGTCTTCAAAAAGTATTTATTTACTCCTCTGCATTTTAAAGTGTTCTTCTAGAAAAGAAAATCTGTGCATACCATTAATGATATGATACACAATAAGAAAATTATTATATATTGCCTTTTTTTTTCTAAGAATAACCAATAAAAATTTCAAAACATGATCCTTTACTTTGTTATATACATAGAATATGCCAGATATTAATGAGAAAAACTCAAATATATAGACCTAAATCTGTTCCATCGAAATCCAAGTTCAAAAAAAATGTGGATTAACGATTTCCTGTTTAAATGATTATAGACAAATCTTTGAAAAAAGATTTAAGATAAAACTTTAAGACAAATAATATTATTGACAACTTATTCATATGTTTTGGTTTAATAGTTGCATTATAATTGATAGATAGTACTGGAATTGACAGATAACAATAGCGTTATCTCATAAAAATTCTGAAATGTACAATGTTTGTTCTTTGTTTTATATATTGTTTTAATCGATGATATGTCAAACTATATTCATATTGTACTGTGGCTTAATATTATACAAGTCAATACGACGCAAACCATCCTTTGCAAATCAACTGTTATGATGAGAACTTGGTTGATGCAACTTGAAATTTAAAGTATCAAACTCTTTCTACTTCACATAATTATCTGACTTGAGATCTAAATGGTCTACGAACTTTGAAATAATTTTTTGACAAAATAAAAATCAGTTATTATTTTCGATGGATACATTGCTTCGTTTTATCATCCGGAATGAGTAATATAGAACAGTTATAAACTTATTACGAAATAGAGACTTGCATCGAGTCGGGTTTCCAAACCCGATACATTCATCATTAGTCATAGCGAGTATAAAGATCACCAACCATCCTTGATTCAATGTGTGTGTCTGTCACACACATCTAATCAAGGGTAGGTGGTAATCTTTATAGTCGCTATGACTAACGGCGAATGTGTCGGATTTGAAAACCCGATCCGATGCAGGACTCTATTACGAAAACAAATAGATCAAATAAGAAAAAAAATCGATTATATGTATTCCTAGTTATCAGTTTTCTAAAATAGCCTTTGGTGAAATTTCCTCAAAAATTTATATATTCTGCAGTCATAATTTCATTTATGAGTCAGTCGTTTAGAACACTCTTGACTCCTTACTTCGCTGTTTCACAAGAATACTTACAGATTACTCAAGAAACAAGCTTAGATTGCATTAGAATGGATCCGTCATGGTTTTATAAAAGTGCAAGAATCTTGCGTTGACATACACAGAAGAAAAATCTTTCTTGGTTTGTATGGATGATAAGAATTTAGACATAGAAGTAGCAAGATTAGTGATTTGTGACGACATGTCACACTAGAAATGTATACATATAAGAAAAGAAAAAGAACGACAGAACAAAAAAAAAACAGTATTTATAATATATATATATATTTCTTTCGTTCTACAACAAACGAACATGTGATCGTTTTTTTAACAACCTAGCGCATTACTCTCCTTTCAATAGAGAGAACATTTAAAAATCTTGAAATAAATATGTTTGAAACCGATAAGAATCTATTTTTATCTTCAAATTCATTATGAAACACTCAAAATTTTTCATTTCAAATCATTTGAGAAATTCGTGCATTTCACCAAAACGAATACTATTTCAAGAAAAACTTGAAGAAAATATTTTTATAAACACTTTTAATGTAAAAAAAACTGTTGTTCAAATAAATACTTCATATGCACATGAGATTATTTAAGAAAAAATATAATTTTTCTATTACATATTAAAGAAACTTTATTTGTGATTATGAAATAATTCGAATATAAGTATTTAAATGATATGTTTTACAAATGTTTAGTGAAATATTTTGTCACCACTTGATCATGCTATTCAACGATTACTTCAATTTCTTCTTTTAATATGAAAAAAACCTTAATCCACAATATATCAAACAATTATTAGGTGTACAATTTATATCGTTGATTTTAATATTCATTTTGCTACAATACAATATCTCCAGATTGGATTCAAGTTTATCAGTAACAAGAAAAAGATTTTTAATAATAAATGCGATGTTTAACATCAATTAATGAATTATATGTTAGAGCTTGTTTCTATAACGTCTTAACAGAATGATTCACAAGCTTTACCTTTGTAAATTCTAAAGCATTTACCTTGATGAGAACGAATAAAAAAATAAAAATCAACTATTCATATACAAAGATAATATTGACAGGTATTCACAATATAATTACCGTCGTTTACAGTCATACGCTTAGCAGATAATTCACCAAAGCTTGCTTGCAAAAACCCTAGAAAGTGTACTTCTATGAAAATAAAAAACAAAATCAACATCGATTGTTGTTATATGAAAATTATTGACAGTGATGAATAATATAATTGTGTTTGTTGCAATCATATGCTTTGGTGATGATTTATTACGAGATGCGTTTGAAAACATTACGGCATATATCTTTAGAAGAACAAAAGAGCGAAAAGATAAAAGTCGATTCTCCATATATGGCAGCAATATTCATCGTTACATAGGTCGAATTATTTATTGTGTTTCATACTATAAGACGTAAATATAAATTTTATATGGCTTTCATTGTAACATGCTTTCAGTTCTGATGGTCGAAATCTCGTAAGATCATATAAGATTACAATTTTACTTTTCAGTTTTGAAAATAGTTTTATAATGATAGTTTTTGTGTATTTAATCCTTTCAATCCTATCATTTTATTGTGTTCTGCACGAAGACGAAGCAAAATAACTAAATTCCTCTCTCTTGCGTTCTGTCATTACAGTCAACTGCTTTTAAACATGATGTAGATGAGCATTATTTTAATATTCGTTTAGTTTCTCGTTCTTTTTCTTTAAATACGTCATGTGATATACATCACCAAAAAAGATAACAGAATGCAAAATATCTATTTTGAGTTCTGTATGTCATCTACGAGATGATATCAGATATTGAAAGGATTAAATATATGTATAAGTAATTAAATGTATTCTTATTTAAGCGCTCTATCATTTCGAATTGAGAATAGATCATACATACAATGTTACTTATCATGAACAGAAATCATAAGATATGCATATTCATTGATTCAATTCAATTGTTGTATGGTCTATTTGTTTTAAATAATTATTTTCTCTATTTTTTATCATAGGAACGGTTTATGCAGCGCAAGATTTTTTTTTATAATCTAATGTACTTGTTTTACTTTAGATTATTTTATCGATCATAATTCATATAAATATTTATGTCTTTTGATCTTGTTTTACTTATTGATTAGTCTTTAGTAAGATACTTTTTTTTATTTAGAATTGTATTAACAGATAATTTAGGACAATTAAATATAGATGTTATTAATTTCAATCATTTCATCTTTCTAATTTAGATTATTTTATCAATCGAAATCAACCATAATCTTTTTATGACTGTTTTTTTTTCTTACATTTTATAAGCACACATTAACTTTTTTTGTTTGATTTTTATACTTTTTATTAATAAATACACATATAATAATTTGATTTTGAAAGGCCCTCTTGAAAGCAACGTATACATAAAGACTAAAAACGGCACAAAATAAGCTGTGCAATCTTGTAAGAAACGTTATCAAATTGCATATGAGTTTCTCAACATTCAGTAAGAGCTGTCATTAGGAAAATGCAAGAATCGTAAATGGTGCCGTTAGGATAAGCATCTGAAATCACATGAAATCCTCTATGTAGTCATTTGATCGTCTCTTTCATAAACGAATACTTGATAAGTTTTTTAAGATATTGAAACGATTACATAAAATGCTACAGTCAATTTGTTTAGCGTCCAAAATGCATAATACGATTGCATTTTATCTAATCATGCGCTAATCGATTACTGTATCAAAGTTTGCTTTTCAAAACGCTCGAAAAGTACTTTAATGAGAATCAAAGAGCGAAAAGATAAATATCGATTCTCCATAGACGGAGATATGATTCAGAGGTATTCATTATATAATTGCGTGCATTTCAATCATGTATTCAGCGCATGATTGAGTTATTGCGCTATAAATTTTGATTTTTCATTCATTCTTTACATCAGTATCAACGAAACAGTGATGGGACAACATATTTTACTGATAATTATATAGTGCACGCAACGCAAAAATCAAGTAAATGGTTTCTTTTCAATTGTTTTACATTTCGTTCCATAAAACACAGCTCTATTGAAGTTAAAATGACTTCTTTATGTTATTTCATTGCTTTAAATCAATTAAATATTTACGATATTAATTTCATTTAAAGCAAAATTACTGTTTATTTTCTCTAACGCATTTTAACTGAATTAAATAAAAACACTATTAATTTTATTATAGTCAAAATTATTTATTTGTGTTATTCAGATGCATTAAATATTAATAATATGAATTTTATGTAAGATAAAATTATCTGTTTATGTTATTAAATGGATTTGTATGAATAATATGTCAATTATTAATAAGGTTAAGGTTATAGTATACTGTTTAACTTATTTATTGCATTTATATTAATAAAATGTTAATAACATGAATTTGACTTAACCCTTTACCACCCACAGTAGTTTCAGAAGCGCTAGCAATGAAATTACACCTGAGAAAAAGTATTGGTGCCTCCAATATGCCAAAAGTATGAACAAATCAAAGAAATGCTTTCTTCAATTTTAGGGCATTTTCTTGAGGGAGAGTAGGAGGAAAATGTTGACCAATTCTCAGGAGCATTCAGCAAAACTGATGTATCTCAGTGAAGAAGCGTCGTAGAGAGTTCGGGAATGTTTCATTTCATAGAATAATGTTTGCTATATAATTCGATATGATTGAGACAATTATTGCATTGATTCGTGAGTATTTAAGAGTCAGAATGTTACTGTTGTAGAAATTTTTTAGTGACTGTTGCATATTTTATCATATGTCGACCTGCTACACTTTTCTAAAATTCTAGAAACTAAGCATATTACTAGTGGACACCTTTTTCTACATATATCATGCAGTAGGTCGCCAAACGATTTATTGTTTCGAAATAGAAAATGACTTTTACAACACAATAGTCGTTTTTCGAAATCGTCGATGATAGGAGTCACATATCGTCGAACAAACGCAGCGAAAACAAAAGCTTTTTTTTTACCGATTCGTAGCCCATAGAGTTTACTACAAAAAGTGTTCTTAGAGTTTCTCGATCAGATGTTTTCTTAATTTTTTGCAACTGTTCTTTCAATGTCCACTCCAGTGGACATTGGAGGGTAAACAGTTAAGTTAAAATTGTTTGTTTATATTATTTAATGCATTTAAATGAGTTAAATGATAACAATAATGATAATTAGATTTGAATGAAAATTATTTCTTCGTATTATTTATGGCATTCATGTGAATTTAGTGTCAATTATATTAATTTCATGTAAATTAAAATTATTTGTTTATGTTTTTTGATGCATTTAAATCAGTTAAATGTTAATAATATTAATTTAATACAACTTAAAATTATTTATATATATTATACAAAGCATTTATATGAATTAAATGTTTATGATATTGTATCAGTTTAAATTAAATTATGTATTGATGTGAGCCGATGCATTTAATGGAATCAAAGATTTCTGATTTCATATGGCTTAGATGGTGTATCGATTTAATTTATTCGAAGAATTTTCTCGTGAAATGAGAAGGTTTCAATAGATTCTCATATTTGTGGAATAGAGGTGTGCAGGGTAACCCTACTCTGCCCTACCTTGCCCTCCAGAATAGAACGCAGTAAAGGTTTGGTGGGCATACGGTAGGATAGAGTACGGGTAAGGTGAGCTCAGTGTAGGGAAGGGTAAGGGTAAGGAAAAACTTTATAGGGTAGAGTAACGGTAAGAAAAAAGCTTACCCTGTACATCTCTATTGTGGAAAATACCTCAATTCCGAAATAAAATGTGAATTTCTTGGAAAATAGATACGAATTTACTTAGGATTTTTTAATTTGAAAATCTTATTTTCTTATTTCTGTCTTCTTGAACATCGTATTTACAGAAAGTAGGAATCAGATAAAATCTGGACCGGAATCCTCTAGCTAGGATCGCTCAACCTGGGATGGTGACTATAGACGAGAATGCACACACACGTATATATGTGCATGTATAATGTAGGAGCTGAATCTGATGACTCATCGAATCAATATCAAATATATACTGATTGGAGGGTGCATTTAGACACTTTTTTCTAAATTAATGTTGAGGATATTTTGAGAATAAATAGAATAAAATGATTAGATGGATATTCACTTGTCTAGCCCAAGTCGAAGTTTCTTAAGTTAACTTAATAAACACCATAAAGAGAATAGTACAATCTCAACTTCGACGACATTTTGTTGCTTTTCTAGACACTTTTAAAAAGAACCAAAAACATAGTTCCATAGAGAAAAATTTTCTGTATCTACTGTTATAAAAGATATATCTTGCTCATTCCGAAAATCAGACAACCAATCAAATGATACTTGATATTGTTTCACTTATTTGACATTTTTTTTGTCGACTCAGCTCTCATACTAGTATTCAGTTTAATCTATTATTTTTATTTATGTAATTTTCGGTGCATACTGATCTTACTCTGACGAGGGAACATATTTAAATGCCTCCCATGAGATCGAGTTTAAAAGTGTTCTATCGTGTAGTACTCATGTAGTATAGATGGAACCATTTTCAGTTGCTATCATTGACAGAATTTTTCTGCTAGATTTTATTTAATAACATTTTTTGTGCTCAGTTTCTGATGTTGAATTTCAAATACAATATTCAAGAAATTGGAAAGAAAAACAAAACAAAACAAACCTGCAAATATTGAAAAGCATTCATTTTATAAAAAACATATGATGCGTTATAGCGATTTCCAGGAAATTGTATGTATTTTGAATATGAAATGAATTTCCGGAAATTGAATTTGCTCGTCGAATAAATTGAAGAGTCCAATGAAATATGATTTCCATAATGAGCATTATGGGCATCTCTCTCGCTGAGGGCGCCACGGGAACACGAACGGACAGCTAATGGCCCATTATGCCCACTTTCCCAGTTTCTCTATTCCATTTGTGTTGAAAATGAATTTCTCGGAAAACGCTATGACGCATCAAATAAAAAAAACGATTTCCTTTCAGTTTGTCTCTTTTTTTTATCTGTAAGATCTATTCATGAAAGTTACAAAAAATAGTTTTGTTGAACGAAAAGAGGAAGCCCTATCGAACCATATATAAAACAATGGAAAATAAAATTGTCAGTGGAGTTTTGTGCTGCGGACGCTTTTCATTAATATTTACTAATGAACACTTATTTTAGATATTCGCAACTATTAAACAAAGAGAAGCAGCAACATCAGTATGACATACAACGGTAAAGAAGAGCAAATGATGGAACATACAACTGTTGCAAATTTGGATACAGAGGAAAATGTATCGGTCTTGATGAGTGTTTCAACAGGCGTTGATGAGATGCATCAAGATTTACTGGACATGGAACAACAACAGGAATATGTTATAACAAAGTATGTTTGTTGCAATGTAATCATACGTCATATATTTTTGGCACCGTTCAAATAGATCACGGTGGTATGACTTCATTAGCAAATTACAATTTAATCGGTATTGGACCGCTGTCTTACTGATTCTTATGCTCAGCACGACCGTCGTGATTTTCATCGTACATCAAGAACGATATAATAGAAACGAAATCGTCACCAAAAAACAAGGTAAAGCGTTTTTGTAAATTCCAATGCTTCACTCTATATAATCTGACATAGCAGGAATGAAAAGTGTAGAAATGAAGATATCGCCCAATGGACCCAATATTGGTATTTAGGATCGAGGCACGAGTCGAGTCGTTCTAAACCGTGATATGTCTAAATTAGATCGGATCGCGTAGAATTAACAATTTGAAAAGTTTTCACATATATTAAGCTTCTTGTACCTCATCCATACTAAAACTTTTATTAGAGTTTGAAAAGACTGGATCGAACGACAAAATGTATATTACATATGTTTCAGTTCTATTACACTGCTTTTTTTTCTTAATTGGCATGAGACAGTATGAAATTATGCTATGACATAAATTTCTCATGTCAACTTCGTAATATCAGCAAAAATTCAGTGTCCATTTAGTGATACAAACAATCTTTTCCAACGATGAAATCGATATTGATAACCACTCAATTTTCAATAGACTACTTGATCACCAATAGAATGATTGATCAGCGATCCATCCTGTTTCTTTTTTCTGGGCTTATTGAAATTACTTGCCAGTCTTAATCTATTCAATTTATATAACCAATGAATGATTTTAATCACTTTTCATCTGAAACAGTTATATATTTAAATAGTTTGGTGACTATGAGGATGAAACCAATGTCGGTACAGATATCTTACCAGTAGAGTTGTTGCAAGTCGGGAGAGGGAGACGGAGTGGTCACAAACTCTCGGTCTTGAGAAACTTTGTACTTTTGCTTACCAATATAGTGAACCTTGCTTGTATTCGGGCCTCAAAACATCAGAAAAAGTTATTTTCCTCCTAAAACTTTAAAACTTTCCAACTTTTTTGTTAATATCATTCATTTTTCAGAAAAATTTTACAAAAACTTTTGATTTTTTTTCCTCAAAAACCGATGATGTTCTTTGCAAAAAGTTTCAAAAATATATCCCAACCGGTCATCCGATAGATATTTCAAGATGTTGATTTGGTCTTTCAATGGGCATTGAAGTCCTAGATCGAGTCCTCAGACTATCATTTTCCGATAGGTAAAAGGCTTGGTGATAGGTACTGTCTATCATTAGTTTTCAATCACTTGAATGATTGTATTCAGGAAGATCGAAAATTCATCAGAATAAAGATGAATTTTGTTCTCAAGATGTCTTATTCTTTATGGGTCGAAATCTGTCGAATAGATGTGGATAAGAGGTTTCGAACATTAGTGCTTACAATTAAAGGACCCCGCCGAATAAGATCGTAAATCTGTTCCACTCTTATGTTTCACTTTCAATAGGCTAGAAAGATAGAGCATGAAATTCTGCACATTTCTGTGTATTTATTTTTTCTTTTATTGAATGCAAAAAAGAATTTTCAAAGAGTAAATAGTCGTGGGGAGTATATCACTTTTTGGTATTCCATAAAATAACTATGGTACCCATCATTTTTTTCTTTTCTCAAACTAATATGAAAACTAATAGTGTAGATCGACGCAGTTTTTCATGCTCTACAAAATGATATATTGATCATGTTCACGGATAACTTCTCTCTCAGATTATGTAGGGTCAAACAGGTACGATAGATACGATTCTTATACTATATAGAGGAATTTTCATATTTTTGTAGGATGCTATTGTACTTAAAAACTCAATGTAGACAAAAATCTCTTTATGATCAAAAACTGCTTCGACTCACGCTCTATCGATCTATGTGGTTTTCCGAAAAATCCACTTAGTCTCAAGTTCATAATCACCGAAATATTGTCAGAAAGTGACCGTTTTTAGGAGTATCGTACACTCGATTTCGACCATTTTCATGCTAAATCTTAATCTAATTTCGACGTCGAAACAACATAAATATCATATTCGGAATCAGCACAAAAAACTACGTCATATCATATACATTTCAGCAAAATATAGTTTTTACGAAAAATATGCTCCGGGGGACCATAGTAGAAACCTGGGCGAAGAAAACGCTGAGGGGGACCTCATCGATTCTTTTTGTAAAAACTATATTTTGCTGAAATGTATATGATATGACGTAGTTTTTTGTGCTGATTCCGAATATGATATTTATGTTGTTTCGACGTCGAAATTAGATTAAGATTTAGCATGAAAATGGTCGAAATCGAGTGTACGATACTCCTAAAAACGGCCACTTTCTGACAATATTTCGGTGATTATGAACTTGAGACTAAGTGGATTTTTCGGGAAACCACATAGATCGATAGAGCGTAAGTCGAAGCAGTTTTTGATCATAAAGAGATTTTTGTCTACATTGCGTTTTTAAGTACAATAACATCCTACAAAAATATGAAAATTCCTCTATATAGTATAAGAATCGTATCTATCGTACCTGTTTGACCCTACATCATCTGAGAGAGAAGTTATCCGTGAACATGATCAATATATCATTTTGTAGAGCATGAAAAACTGCGTCGATCTACACTATTAGTTTTCATATTAGTTTGAGAAAAGAAAAAAATGATGGGTACCATAGTTATTTTATGGAATACCAAAAAGTGATATACTCCCCACGACTATTTACTCTTTGAAAATTCTTTTTTGCATTCAATAAAAGAAAAAATAAATACACAGAAATGTGCAGAATTTCATGCTCTGTCTTTCTAGCCTATTGAAAGTGAAACATAAGAGGGGAACAGATTTACGATCTTATTCGGCGGGGTCCTTTCATTGATCAGTGAATCTAAATACAAACCGTTATTCTCCTATGAAAATCATTCTCTCAATTCATAAAAATAAATACTTTAAACTTGTTTCTGTTTCCTTTAAATTTAAGTTCAATTTTCCGAAGATTAAAAAATTATCAACGAAAGATTAAATTTGTTCACGTATTTCACTAATACAATATTTTTTATTTTAAGAATTTGTATAAATCTCATTGTCTCATAAATATTCTGTATGATAATCAACTGGTTTCTTCAATGATGTATGAAATCAGTATTTAAGATTTTTTAAAACTTTGAAACTTGTCAATACACTATAGTCATCTTAGTCAACAAGACAACTGAATTTTTATTATATTTTTCATGAGTGTATTATGATTATTGCTGAAAAAATTATAAATTTAAGGTGAAGGATGTGCTGGATATGAATAACTATGAAAAGATCATTGACTAAAAACATAGTTTATTTCCAAAATCAAATTTTAAAGTTTTACATTATCAAAATTACGGCGGATACTAGCAATTATTCAAATGACACATTTAAATCCAATGGAGCATTCGAAAGTATGCTCTGATATGTATATTTGTCTCCAGCTATCGGCATTTAGATAAGTTTTGGATAATTGAAATATATCAGAAGAATTGAAAATATACATTCGATAGGATTCCGCTTTTCGAGTACTCAAAACTTTGATGAGTATCGACGTGTCGATATGTGTTCGATGCGTCGAAATCAAATGTTCGATAGAAGATCGTTTGCGAGTGCTCACAATTTGATAAGTATCAAGGAACTCGAAACTGAAAACAGAATGAACAAAACAATATATTTCAAACTTTTGATCACTCATTGTACTCATCGTATGCCTCTTAATGTCTGATTGAACTTGGTTTCTACGGAAAAATTTTTAAAAATCTCAGTTTTTATTGAAATTTTTCAACTCCTTCCTTCTCCCATCTTTGGATGGTCGCGACAACCCTGCCTATCACTCGAATTCGTATATTAGCTAGTTTAGTCTAATACTGGCACCAGTTTCCAAAAGATCGAGTCTAATTCATCTCTAGTATTGTGATTTATTGACGGTTCATTAGTCTATCGCTCGTAGTAAATGATAGTATTTTCTGTGATCAACGAAAAACATGAAACAGTATAATCCTAGAGAAAAATTTTGATGTTTCTGTTCCAGATTTTTGGCAGATCCATCAAGAATCCATCGCATACTCGCTGTTTTTTCCTTTGGGAACAATAAAATTTTGAAGAAAGTGTGTGACCACAGAATTTCAAGATCCTCAAGTGGTTATTGCTAGATTAAAAATCATGAATCTCGTTAGGAAACCTCAAATTCTGAAAGCAACGTATAGCCGCGAAATGTTCAAGATTTGCACACGATTCAAATAAAATCTTAGAAAAAATCTACCAGGACTTTAGTGATTTCTAACGAAAAAATTCTTACTGGATCTTCCGCGATTTTAGTAAATCTCCTCTAGATATTATCATATTTCTTGACAAGATCTTGGCAGGATTATCGTAATAGAATAGAAAAGAAATGAACACAGAGTATTAATTTCGACACATTCAGTTTACATATCGATCAGCTTACCCGATGGATGTGCCATATGATTAGATATAATTTAATCTTTGAATATCTTCATTTTTATCCTAAATCTTCATTTATATGTATATTTTATATCAATGTAATTATTCTGAGAAAAGATTGTAACTAAACCATAATAACGATATTTTAGTGAAATTAATTTTTTGTTTAATCCCTAAGGGAGGACTGGTGATGAATTTTTTCAGGAAAAGAGATATAGACAAAACAACTTTCAACACATATGAATCGACTCAGTTTATAATGCTGATTCCAAATATGTTGTTAGTTTTGACTCAGGTCTCATTCGTTCGATTGAAATCAGCAGGATAAGGTCTATAACCGAAAAACTTATACGTTTTTTATTAAATATTGTTTTACACTATATTTTGGTTATTAATAGAACTCAATGACTCTAAGAAAATAAGAAAAGGATCAGATCTATAGCTTGTCTCTTATGTAAAAAAATTAGCGTCTTTGTTGAGGTATCAAGATTTCTTTCTTATATTAACTAGTTAAAATTCCCGCTTTTAATATAGTGTTCATTGTATAGTAAGGTTTTGAACTTTTTTCACTGATATATTTCGTACAATATCGAGAAGCCTTGTTTAGTTTTGTTCTCTCAATGTCGGTATACTCTCTGTTCCAGTTTGATCCTCAATTTAATGTGTCTTTCATTGGTTTAAATTTTTCTACTTTCCTATATTTGCATAAAAAGTGTAAAATATTAAGGTACTATTTTAAATTACTAATGGGATTGAAGTATGAACATATCTCGATATTAATCGAGCCGTTACAATGGAAAAAGTATAAATTCATAGTATGATATGAAGGTTTGATGTTAATAATGCAAATCTTAGCTTATTAATTTCAGTGAGAAGTGTGGAGAAAACGGTGAAAATACCCATTTTTCGACCCACATAAGAACCATATTTTCGTTGACGCAGATCATGAATCTGAGTCCTTTCACAATTTTCTCGGTATTATCGAGTTCTGTTCATAGCTAAGATATCAAGTTGAACGATGTTCAGTAGTTGAAGATGTTTCCTCGTGTGACAATAACCAACACACAATAAATTTAATCAAGTTCTTTTGTCTATTTATTTTGTTCCAAAATATAGCTTTAATTTATTTGAAAAAGAAGAAAGTGGGATTAAAGTGTTATTATGTTATCTCTAGCGAGTCATTATTATAAATATTGCACTTTAATTTACCGAATCTGTTCTAAATTTGCAGCTGACAGATTGCATTGAAAGCACTAATAAAGATTCGAGTCAGAAGAACTTGATAAAGCGAACCATATTTGACAGTGACGGAGACGAGCAGATCGCGATGTAAAATTTTTGGACTCGACGAGCTTCAGTCTGGATTCATTAAATCCCAACGTGCTGCAGATATGTATGTAAAATAGTCATGGATTCCATAGCTCTCTCTTTCTTTAAAATCCATTGTTGTGTTGGATGGAAGTGTTCGTCTGCAATTTCTCAGAACTTTTTTTCCACTGAAAAATAAATTAATTCTTTTCAATATCAAACGACTTCGAATACACAATTGTATGATATTGATGTTTATTCTAAACTATGCAGTTTTATCATAATTATCTTGTAAATGTTTTCAATGGGTAATTTGATTCAACTCATCATCAGAAATATTTCTAGAATTAGTTGTTCAAGTACTTAATTAAAAAAATATTACTCAATACGAATGTAATGAATCGACATAAATGGAATAAAATATTAAATTAAAATTAAAAAAAAAGTAGGAAATACTACACATTTGTTGTAATCATATGGTTATCTAACATGTAAGAAAGATAGGTGTAATATAAGTTGAAGAGTGAGCTATACTTATGTGAGAGTTTTCAATAAAGAATATTTTTGTGAATAAGTAAGCGTGATATATTTTAGCTAGATACGTAACATGAGAAATTCTTAGAATAGAGTTCTGTTTAGACCAGTCATATGGTATGGGCCGACGAAATTTTTATGTAAGTATTTCTATTTAATCTGCGATGCTTATTAATGTTTTAGTTTAATTAATATATAAACAGAAATCTAGATTGCCCGAAGAAGTTGGCCACTTGAATGTTTACATTCGAGAGCCAACACAGGATGGTATTCGACGCCGCTTGCATCGACATCGATTCCCGGTGGCTCGATACAACCATTATCGATTTCGTAAGTATCTGTTGAACTCATTCTTTTGCGATAAAAATTATTCCATGTAGCATTGGCCGGACCATTTATGAATCTCATGCTGACAATGCCAATGTTCGTGCATCCAGTTACTCAACAGACAATTATGTATTCGCAGAAAGGAGGCAGGGAGTATTCACATTTTGAATATTGCATCAAATAAAATACTTATTTAATAGTTTATGTTTTGCCACCATTGATTAACTTTTATGGGAACTCATTTTCAGTTGGTGAACTGATTGCCTCTGGGTATGCTACGTTCATAAGCAGTAGTATTGGCATAATGTCTTTTGTTGATATTGCAAGTATATTTTATCCAGAACCATGTAAGTGATCGTTTTCTAAGACTTCATTTAAAATGTTTTCGCCATTTGATAGTAATGGGTCCCAATATACCATCAATAAACACAGTAAAAGGTGGCTTCGTGGGTGGCATTCGAACTGATTATCGTTCATCATTTCCACGAAAATATAAAAAGACGCCTACATACGAGAGAAATCTCAACTTTCAATGGCAAGATAAATATGGTGATCAACCATCGTCATATTCGCGTAATAAATATTACCAAAAACGGCCACGACCCTACTATGAAGGTACTGTAAAAATTCTAAAACAAATTCATTTGGAGATAACATTAAATTAAAGGCCAATATAATGTCTAGCATTGTTCGATTAGAGAATATCTGAAAACTGTTTGTAATGATATCAATGCATAGAAGCTCATATTAATTAGATATTTTATTTTCAGAAGTAACTAATTAATTTCTCCTTTATGAGTTTAAAAATATGAAATTCATTTCGCGCTTATTATATTAATTATTGTTACAGAATTCTGTGTACAAGATATACATAGTCCTATAGTCAGTAATAGTAGACATTACAAAAACATCTAAAACATTCTATTGCTAGTAGAACGTTTTAGATCCCACGGTCTGCTTTTTAAATTATATTTTCTTTGCAACACTATACGAGGACAAACACTATTAGAACTTGTTATACTACTATATGACTCTTAACATAACAATGTGTTCATGAGCGAGAATTTCTAGTTAACTTATTTCTAATGTGAGCAACTCTTTCTTCTCTTGTTATCTTAATATTTCCATATAATACTCATTTGTTCACGTACATATACCAGCTTTAAAAATTGTTTTCCCATAGAGTAATATTTACCGGTCTTAACTAGTCTCAATACTTTTGAAGACTTTCATAAAAATCACTACAAAAATTCTTGTGTTTGTAAGAAGCACTATAATCAAAATGCAAGATGTGCGTTGATGAGATACTAATGAAAGATAGATTATGACGCATTGACTTGATTTTTAAGAAGATAATTATTTAAATTCTCTACAAAATCTAATGAAAATAGTTCTTCAAAATAATAAATGGAGGATCCTATCCCATCAGCAATACTATACTTCAATATAATTCACTTTCAAACTATAGTTTCTATTTTGTACAGTTTTGTGTCATTTTTGATTGCGTACAAAAGAACTAAATACATCATTTTTTAGCCGATGAAAAGTTTTATGAATTGACTGAATATTTCTTTTAGCATATTCTACATTTATTCGAACAAAATATTTTGTTTGTCATTTCTTATTCATACTTTTAAGATCTTCAATAGAAGTTTACCAAGATTTTTATTTATTAAACTTAATATACTATAATTCGAATTTAGATTTATTACTAAAATTGAAAAGTATTTTGCGATCATATACATACTCCGAAACGAACTGTTGCAAAGGATCTTTTCTATAATAAGTGGTATGACTGAGAAAAAGGATCAGTGATGTCTTCTTATAATTCAAAATAATTTATCATTTTACTCCCACAAAATTTTCTGAAAATCTTTCATAGCTTTAATGGGATGCACACACATGCAAGCATAAGGGACTTGCTTTAGAATCATCTAAATAGTGTTTAGTTAGAAAAAAAAAGAAATAGCTAGTTTCGTAGAAGAAAGAGTGCTTAAGAGACGATTTGCGAGAAAAGCAAGTATTTTGCCACAGAGACCTAACATGGTCAGTTTTTAGATTTCGTTCATTCTATGTTCAGTAGATAGAGCATGTTGAGAAACCTCTAAATCCAGAGTTTCACTGCTTTTGGACTTTTTCTTGTCGAGTTACACGATGTCGAACTTTACTCGAACGGAAAAAACGAGGGATCTCGTATTCGAGTCCTGAGTCGGCCATTTCCAAACCGATAATTCTGAAAGACGTCTCATTCGAAAGACAATTGTATCGTGCATTACGTGCAGTGTTTTTTTTTTTGAAGTCTGAAAAGCCGTTTTTCGAGTTCGAAGTAGCAGTTTCGGCAAGTCGAACAGACTCGAATAGTTAGTTTTCGACTTCTTTCGACATAATGTTCCCGTTAATAGTTGACCAAACTAGTTCTATCTTGTAGAGAATTTTTTTCTCTACAAGATCCATTAACAAAATAATCTCTAAAATGTCCGGAACAGGGTAGAAATATCAATTTATCAGGTGGTACCACCTATCATAACTAGGCAATTTTGTACAAAGACCTTTTTTCTCGAGTTAAACTAGTCAGTATCGATTAGAAAATGTCATAAAAATAGTAAATGCATAGTTTCAATTTCTTATCAATGTCAGAAGGTCATTCGTTTTCTTTCTGTCTTGTTCTATGTAAGAACCGTTTCGGATCTATGACAGGAATAGATCCACTTCGTTTAGGTGACTTTGTTCGGACTAGTGAGTTTTCAGGGTAGACGTCATCATACATGTTGTAGCGTTTTCGTCGTTCTGCGACTGCTTGATCATCCTTGAATTGTTCGCCGTCTTCTTCTTCACATTCGTGGATATTCGCCTTGGTCTTCTTCTGGCAATTGGACTTCATTCGTGAAAAGAAACTGCGAGTTTATCTGGCTTTCAGAATTTCATCGACAGAAAAATAGAAGGCATTGTTGACTTTTAGAGTTTCCATTTGTGCCATCACACTTTCAGGCTTCCATCGCATGTTTTTCTCGACTCCTTCATCGAATTTCTATATGAGGTAGTTTATTTGTTTCTCGGTGAGACAAGTTTTTTTTGCGTGGCTTGGGCAACGCCCAACCTTCTGAAAGAACCATTGGCTTCGATGTAGAAGTCGCTTTGTTTGTCGTATTTTCGAGCAGTATACTAATCATTTCTCAATCACCAATCCGTTGAAGTTTCGATGCGTACATTTGCATTGACTTGGCACGTGAATTTCTTCACAGATCCTTCTTCCACAAACTCGAATAATTTTCCCTTCTTCTTTATGGATTGTTCAGTATGGACGTTTGTTGCTTCGTGCCTATTCGATGCCGGACGAACAGTACTGCTCCAGTGAGAACGATGCGATGGATGGATACTGCATTCAACGGTTCCCTATAAAAGCTGTTGTTTTTTCAAGAGCACCGCTTTGCCTTTTCTCACCTTCCACGCCCGATGAACCCGGATAGATTCTGATTGGAAAGCGAAATTGTTCAATTGGCGATTTTTGAAAAGTCAAATGAGGGTTTGGTCGAGGCGGTGGGTTTGGCGAGACGAGATTCATAAGCACTGACTTCACTCACACCATTGTTCTGGTAGCATCCATTAACGAATTCGGCGGCTGTTATGATGTTGTGGTGCTCGTTCAAATGACGACGGCCGTTGGCTTTGATAACGGCTGCATATCTATCGCATGGATCCTTGCCTCCCTGAGGGTCACAAAAGTCAATACGAAGAATATTTATCTTCATTTCAGCGGAGAGGAAAGGAAGAGAAATAATTGTTTGAGCCGAGTGATAGCAGCCAGCATTGTCCGCGCGTAGAAAGCCATTGTTGATTGACGAGTCGAATGCTTTCGTCCGGATGAGAACGTCACGTAGAATGGCAACGACAGCTTCACTATCCTGTGTGCATTCATCGAAAGCATGAACGAAAATAGTCTGTGAGTATCGACTTTGCTGAGCATTCGATTCAGTGATCGAACTATCATCTTTTTCATCGCTCGACTTCATTTCATTCACATTTCTGTTCGTTCGAATGACGACGGCGATATGCCAACTAATTACGCACTTTCCGAAAAAATCCGATTGGGGTTCATGGAATTTTTCAAGAAGCCATTTCATAGCCCAGTCCAAGTAGACGAAAACTGTATCATCGCGTAGATTTTCGATAAGTTCTTGACGAGACAAATCTTGATTCACCGATCAGAGAAGATGGCATTTGCAGGCATCGATATCTTCATAGAAAGAATTGTATTTGGCGAGAATGTGTTGGAGAATTTGATCATCAGTAATCGAGTAAGTAATAAGCCCTCCGATTTCATCCAGAGTAGAACGCAAATTGTCGCATTCATCACAGCACTGTGAATGTTGATGACGTCCTTCGTGAAAAACTTTTTCTGCCGGATCGGAAAGAGCACAATTCGAGCAGTGGTCAGCAACGATAATACTGATCGATAATTTGATCAGGAATAGAATTACGAATAACGTTAGGGACGAACAATTCGATACCGTTCGACAGCTTGAGAACGTTCTCACCAAAAGGCATATCGGTACAGACGTGCTCCAACGCTAGAAAATCAAGAAAGTGTTCTACTTGATAGTCTTCGAAGCGAACAACGACTGCAGGCGATTTTTCGACTGAAGCACCATGACTGAATTCACCGGCGTGCTTTCGAGCTGCTTCGAATCGATATTCAGTAAGACCCGGAATGAATGACTGAAGTAGTTTGTGGCTGATGTTCGAGGCAACAATAGAGAGTATTTCTCGACGTGTAGTCCAGTGGTCGGCATTTCCATATGCCTAAGCGATACCCGCCATCACCGAAATGATTTTTTCATCGAGACGACAAGCTTCATTGTCCACCGTAGTGTGAAAGAGATCTTGAAGAACGGCATCAGTATCGTTTGGGGCGAGAATATTCACGATAGAATGAATGATAGAACGAACGGTAGATAGAAAATTCCATCGAACTTGTCCTTGTTTCTCCTTGTACGATTCCGTCGCGTGTACGCTTCTCCGATTATTACAACGACTGATTAATGCCTGCAGAAGTGGACCAGCTGTTACCTCACCCTCAGACATGAAATCCTTATCATTAATGTCCACTTTCTTTTCAGCTAGAATTTTTTTAACGTTACGAGTATTCTCGATGCCCTTACAGTGCTCACTACAGTTACCACAAATGAATTTACCGTACGAATATTTTAAACCATATTCGACAAGAATGAATTGCGATCGGGACTGATCAATGTCGTCGTCGACGACATTGGCGCGATAAAGGATGGCTTCAACTTCTCTATTGGCATTCGGAAATCGAGTTTTGCTGATTTTTTCAGAGGATAGATCGTTTAGACAAACGCAATCAAAAACACTCGTGCAAGTATTGTCGTGGAGAAAGTAAACACGTTTCGTCGACATTGCTCACAAAATGAAACAACTGACAAGAAAGAAGAGCAACTCTGCTCAATTTGTACTGTGCTCTCATGAGCAAGAGTAAAAGATAAGAACGATTGAGTCGTTGGCAGTATTAGTAAGCACATACGAGTTGTAAAAGCACAGCACATTGCTCTCGGACAGATATCACTGTTTTATTCCATCGATGAAAAACGCGCACTTCGAACAAGCAAGAAAGAGAATGAATGATCGTCTGAACTTGATAAGAACCGTAAAATACGCTGTGAACGAATGTGCAACTGACTATACCTTCTTTATTAATATAAAGAACAGAACAATACACGCGATGATAACAAACGAGAGAAGGAAGAGAGAATTAATCAGTACAAAGAAGAGAGAACAATCAGCGTGGCAACAGGGAGAGGAGAGAACTTGGTTAGAAAAGAGCATGTATGAGTCGAAGATCTGTTACATAAGCATGTGACATTTTTCTAATCGATACTGACTAGTTCAACTCGAGAAAAAAGGTCTTTGTACAAAATTGCCTAGTTATGATAGGTGGCACCACCTAATAAATTGATATTTCTACCCTGTTCCGGACATTTTAGAGGTTATTTTCTTAATGGATCTTGTAGAGAAAAAAATTCTCTACAAGATAGAACTAGTTTGATCAACTATTAACGGCAACATTATGTCGAAAGAAGTCGAAAACTAACTATTCGAGTTTGTTCGACTTGCCGAAACTGCTACTTCGAACTCGAAAAACGGCTTTTCAGACTTCAAAAAAAAACACTGCACGTAATGCACAATACAATTGTCTTTCGAATGAGACGTCTTTCAGAATTATCGGTTTGGAAATGGCCGACTGAGGACTCGAATACGAGATCCCTCGTTTTTTTCCGTTCGAGTAAAGTTCGACATCGTGTAACTCGACAAGAAAAAGTCCAAAAGCAGTGAAACTCTGGATTTAGAGGTTTCTCAACATGCTCGATCTACTGAACATAGAACGAACGAAATCTAAAAACTGACCATGTTAGGTGGTTCCTTAATGCGCTCGCAAATCGTCTCTTAAAAGTGGCCCCTTTTAGAGTTTAATGTTGCTAAGCAGATATGATTTTTTTCAATTATCCTCTTGAAGGACTCTTTTTTATTGAGTTTTGCAAATAATTGTATGGACTATCTTTCGAAGAAAAAGTAGTCAAAGTATCGAGAATTCAGTTAGATATACATAAAATACTGAAAGGATCATTCTCTATGGGTCATGTATAATAGTATACTATGTTAACGAACAAAATGATCATGGAAATGAATACTTTGGCAGAAAATACAGATGTTTAGTATGTACACAGTGCATTCAATCGATTATTTAGATAAGGAGAATTAGTGGATTCTCTAAGAGACATGAACGACATTTTTCGATGTCGTTCTACAGATAAGTAAAATCAGTCAAAGTCACATTGTCCTATATCATCATCTTCTGACTAAAGCCAATAGTTAAGATTCATTAAATTTTGTTTATCAAGTTATTTGAGACGTTAGTGTAAATTGAGTTCTTCATTTTCTTGCTAAATTAAAAAGTCAATTTAAGAAGGTGGCGTATTTTATTAAGAAAAGCATCGTATCGAGCTTTTATCTTCTACTGAAAAAGCTTGGTGCAGATGCTTCAAGCTAGTTTTGAGGAATGACCATGGACGTAGAAAACGTACAATATCAGAGTCATTTATTTTAAAAGCAGAACTAAATATACATGCAATGTAAATAATATTTTTACTAATCAAGGTATTATACTGTCGTGATCTAAACAAAGGTATTCCTACGAGTAAATAGTTTTCTATTATAAGAGTTGGTCTTTATTCTTTTCTCAACATGGATAGAATGGTAGAAAAGAAAATTCTCGTTGATGAACGAGCAGCTAATATATAAGAAACTCATTTTTTGTAACGACAACAGATTTTTCATCTATAAGAGATCAATTCATGCGCAGTCTTTGAATGCTTAAACTTGTTGACCTAGATAGATTGGAATCGATACTATCAACTGATTCCTGTTGGTTCTATTGGTTTCAAACAACTTTGAACAATTCTATATGGCTATTAAAATTAGTTAATTTTTCTCAACAATTTCATACGATTTGGATACAAAAAAATCATTAAATGTTTTTTTGAGTTTATCCAAGATAGAATTAGTGAAATCTATGTGATAATGAAGTTAGCTGTTCCTTTTCTCTAAAGTGATCTATTATACTTGAAAAATATGTCTTCCATTCTGGTAGAGTTTGGAAAATATCTCAGTTAATCTAGACTCGTAATCAACACACAAAGCAAAAAAGTATGATAGAATTCTATAGTGAAATAAATAAAAATCTTCAGAATGAAAGCTTTCTTTCTCTCTTTGCGTATATTTGGGAACAGTACATGCTAGAATTTTGATTGATCATAATCATTTATTTAATACCACTGTTCTAATATTGTTTGCTTCTCACCATCTCTATTTATTTTTCAAAATTATGCAGTGACAACGACAACTACAACTACAGGTAAATACATTAATACGAATAAAGTACATAGTTAATGTCATTGTTATCAGATATTCCTTGCATATCATCGTGTAGTCCACAATCAAGATGTGTACAAGGTGTATGTGTAGGTATTGGATATCTGTCATTTACGATGGTATGGTCTCGACCTGGAGATGGGGATCTTGTAGTAACAACACCAAATGGAAAGACTATTTACTATGATAATGAAGGTCCCACAGAAGATACAGATTTTGGTCAACTAGATGTAGATGACAGAAATAAAACAGGACCAGAAAATATATTTTGGCCAAGTTCTGTTCCACCAACAGGAGTCTATTATGTGTGTTTTGAACCATATGATTTCGATATAGATGCTAGTCCGGAAAATCCATGTACAGTTACAATCACAGTTCATCGCTTAACTGATCCAATATTAGTTGTTACACGAACATATACATCATGGGAAAGGGAATATTTTAATTGCACTTCTACTTCAAACAATCGTTTTGCCACAGTCACTTATCCATAGCGACTCTTCGCGATATATTCACTGTAGATAATAAAATATAAGACTGACTATCATTTTTTCTTAATTTTTATCGTTTTTTTTTGTTTCATATATAACGTATATACTAATCTAAAAATCTTATTCTTTTCTACTAAATATACTGTCCCAGTAACGTGTTTGAAAAAAATAAATATACTAATCCTTATAGATGATTCTCGAAAATATACGTACTACAAAGCGATAATATACTTAGCACAAAAGAAGTTTCAAAAATATTTTATTTCGTTTTATTTTTAGTATTATATTAGTAAAGACATCAAGATAAATTAGAATAACTATTTATGGAATATGATTTAGGACGAAAAATTTTATTATAAACAAGCCATATGTGAAATAATAATTTAGATGTAATATGTCTTCAATGAATTTTAAATACTAAATTATCTATGCTCTAATATAGATGAAAAAATGATTATATTGATAGATAAGAACTGATTAATGGAAAGTTAATATTAAGATTTCATCATTAGATTTCTTTAACTTGCATTTACAAAGATAAACTAAGCTAAATTGAAAACTATTCTAGATAAATGTTTTTCTTGGTACTATATATATGTAACTTCTATAAAGTTTGCAAGTATTATTTAATTTAATTTTTTTTATTAAAATTTTAATAGTAATCTATTTCTATGAAAATTTCGACATAAAAGGACACTATTGATTTTGTTTGAAATACACTTTATATGAGAGTCTGCTATCTTTGAAAAGAATTTTATTTTTATCAGAATTTTAAAACTATCTGATAATGTAGATTAGCGTATTTCGATTATAAACCTAATACGATGTTATGTAGTAAACTAAAATTTAATACAATATATGTATATGTAAAATAATATTTTAGTGTTGCAAATTAATGTTTTTTGGTTAAAACCATGTTGTATCTTGTTCTTCACTTTACTTTTGGGTCTACTGGTAATTTGATACTTAATTTCTATGCTAAGAAACTCTAGAAAAAAAATATCTTTCAAAATACAATTAATATACAATAGCAGAGAAATGCATATAGGTTAATGAACTATTCAATTTTTAGCATTAAAATTATATCATATTATTTGTGTTAGCAGTTTATAAAATACATTGGTCGATTAAAATTTTATTACTTTATTCTTTATAATGAACACTGTCATTGTTAAATCAAAACTAGCGTATAATTGAAGAGAAGCAATAAATAATATTTTTTCTATCACGATATAAATCAAAATACTTATGTTCACGTATACAAGTTAAGTTTGAAGACTAGATAACATTATAAAAAAAAGAACTATTATTGTATATTATTATCATCATTATTTGAATATTGTGGATCGACACATCATTACAAGTATATTCTGACAGAATAGACAAAAATGTATTACTGCTGATTTATACAATTGTTTTATGATTAACTACTACGTGATAACAATATTGACTGTTGGTGAAAGAATAACTGTCAGGATCCTTCGATCACAATTTTCCTTACAATAATTCAAATTTTGGGATAACTTACGTTAATTATACTATTACTATAAGTCCCGGAATGTATGATATTCCCCATCACTCTGAACCATTTTCTATGAATTTTTTACCAGAGATAGAGCTTGAAAAACTCTGATCGTCAGCAGTGGCTAGAAATCTATTGACTGTTGAGTGAAGGTTTCCAAGTGTGAGTCTCAGTTTAAAATGAGATATATACCAGTTTGTGAAGATCAACGAGCTGATTCTCGTAATACCTTTCGTTTTTCTCCATCGACCTTCAATTAAGAAAAATTGACCGATTTTATTAGTGAATTTCTTCACTTTGGATAAATTTCGAGATGGTTGCTAGAAATTTAGAACTTCACAGTACCTAAAGTTTGAAATTTCATGGTAAAATATAGACAATGTCGCATGTGATAGTCTATTTTTATATTATTTTAAACACAAGTTAAGCTTTAACTTTTGAATACAGAACAAAATTCTCTCACAGAATCGCAATATAATATCTCCAAGTGTAATAATTCTACAATTAACACATTCACCACGATGTGGCCCACCAGTGGGCCACGCTATAATTTAAGAAGGAACTGTATAAAAAAACACTTTCTTTTGCTTTTTCTTAGGCAGAAGGTTAAACAAAATATGTCATCCACTCTACCTTCAATATTTTTCGAGTCCTTTATTCCGTAACATGATGTACCTTGTTAAAACATTTAAGACAAAAAAATTTATCACAGTCAGAACATAAAGTTTTTACTTTCTTTGCTGCTGCATAGCTCGCTTCCCTTGATTGTTGCTTCCGGCTTTGTTCATAGCAGCCAGTGCAGCGTCTGCGGACATTGCTCGCAGATCCTTCTATTTCTTCTAACTTGTGATCAGCGAGTTTTCGCTTCGTTTTTCCTATCGACTTTTGTCTCGGACCCGATTTTAGTTTCTCGAATGGTACATCAAGCAATAAAGATCGGACAAGACTTTCGCGAAACTGTAGAATGGTTACTTTACTTACAGCGTAGTTTTTCTTATATACTAAATATCAATTGAAATACTACCTTTCGATACCACTTTATTGACCGTCTGAGACACTTGTAATAGGTTGATAGCTGATCAGATAAATCAGTATCTTGTCTTTCTTCGTAGTAATCTAGTACAACTTGTGGCTTCATGCCGTGTTCATTTTTGCTGTTGGTGTTTCCAGTGTCCACCACATTTGGTGAATACGATGGCTTAGCGAGGATGAGAGTGGGGTGAGTTCTTCACCTTCACCTAGTCATCAGCCATTTATTCGTCGGAACTTCCAGATTCAAGATGCATTCTATCCAAATCACCATCCAAAGAGCTCACTTCACTTGATGAGCTAGCGCTTTCTTCTGAATCCATTTCTTCGAACGATATGTGAACTATTTCGAAATTTTGGTCGCTTTTATACATAGAAGGATAGGGACAAGAACAAAGAAGAAAAATCTGGAAGTATTGTTCTCTTATCTTATATGTACTACCTATAAGATGTAAAAGAATGAAAAAATAACATGAGGAATTTTCCATATTATCGCAAAAAATGACGCATTATGTGATGATACAAAGAAAAGAACAATGAATAATCGATGGAAGATAATGAACAAGTCATTAAGTGCATTTATTAGAAGTTAATTCTTGACAGAAATAAATATCTCGAAGAAGTTTTCTAAGAAAACTGAATCATGTTGAATGTGTTAAATTATATTTAATTTATTGATACTAATACAAAGAAATTACAAAATGAATTAAATATATCATCTTATTCATTAAATAGTTGTTTAGAAAATTTGTCAAATGAAATTTTTTTTATGAAATATTCGAATATCTTGATAGTTATGATATATATAACATATTTTTAAATTTTAATATTCGTTTTAAAAATCTTATTATTTATTCATTAATTCCAATTAAAATTAATTTTGATTTTACATCAAAATTAATAATTAAAAATTATTGTCAATATTTTTTTATTCCAAATAAACATCGTATAATTTTGCTTTATTTAAAAAATAAATAAATTATTTATAAACATTTTAATTATTGTGATATTAATTCATCATTTAATCGACTTGAATCTATTATTCTCAATGGATTAAAATATAATAAATTATGAATAATTCTTTGTTCTTTAAAAATTCTACCTCAACTTTTTTCGTTAACCATCTATATAGAAGTAAAATATTATCATCATCTTAATGATATATATATCAATTAATTTTTTCTTTATCTACTTTGAAATATAACAAATTATCATTATTCGATAATAAACAATTACAAATTGTCATACCAAATGTTATCAATCAAAAATTTAGTTCAATTCAATATTCAATTCTTGATTATTCTTTACTTTGTCATACACCTCAACTATGTCATCTGACTTGTAATCGATTGATTATATCAAATAAAAATATAACAAATCTATCGATAACATTATTTTATTTGACATATATTTCTACTAGAAAACTTCAAGTTAAATTTGATAAATTTGAAGAATTCATTAAGAAAATCGATTATTTATTCAACAAACCACATCTAATTATGGAACAAGTGTATTTACTCACTTGAATATTAATTTTAATGATATACCTATTTACTTATTAATCGAAATCATATGTCTACTATCGAATCTTTATTCATTGAAAATATTATTTTTATCGCGTCTTCAATTAAAATACAGGGTGATCCATAAGTCTTGGGCCCTCTCAGAAAAATTGTTCGTTCTCCTTCATAGTAAACTCAAAAATGCTCAAACTTGGGTATCTCATCCCTTGTAAGTAGGCGAATATTACCTCAAAGTTTCATGTTTCTATCCCTTATTATAAGGGAGATATATAGGTTAACATTTTAGAAATCTTTTTTTCCCATGTTCTAAAAGTAATGGTTGGCGCATAATACATGTAAATGGGCCACTCTTGCGTATCATTTTTTCACCATTCGATACGCTCGATTAAGAAAAAACAATATACTACGAGATGCAGTGTGAAAAGCTCTACAATCTACACAATAAAAACAAAGTTTTCTTTGTAAATTGTAGAGCTTTTGACGCTGTATCTTGTGGTATATTTTGTTTTTTTTTGTAATAAAATATATTAGGTTACAAAAGGGTGGAAAAAAACGAATTTTTCGTTCTTGTAGAAAAAACGATATTTTTACGACGGCGAAAATTGATTGCATAGAGTTTTGCTTTTTTTGACAACAAAAGCTATATAATTAAAATACGCTTTATTGTGTAGATTGTAGAACTTTTCACGCTGCATCTTGTGGTATATTTTGTTTTCTTATTAAGTAGTGGAAAATGAAACACAAAAGCGGCCCATTCATTATGCGCCAACCATTAGTTTTAGAACATGAGAAAATAAGATTTCTAAAATGTTAACCTATATATCTCCCTTATAATAAGGGATAGAAACATGAAACTTTGAGGTAATATTCGCCTACTTACAAGGGATGAGATACCCAAGTTTGAGCATTTTTGAGCTTACCATATGGGAGAACGAACAATTTTTCTGAGAGAGCCCAAAACTTATGGATCACCCTGTATTTATATCTATTGAAGATACAAAACAAAAAATATCTTTTAGTATCAATGATTAGCAAAATAACAAAAGTGAAAGTTAATAAGTTTATTGAAAATCAAATTCAATTTCTTTTTGAACTGTATTCATCTATACAATATTTTCAAGTTAGTTGTATGTCGAATGCAGATCTTCAAATGATTATCAAGTTTATTTTTATCAAACAAATAACACAAGTATCTAATCTTCGATTTTTATGTTTTAATATTTCTAAAGCAGATGAAAATATTATTCAAAATTTATCAATGATAATAAATTCAAAGATATTTGTTAATAATTATAAAATAAAACGTATAAGTGACGAGATATACCCACCATCCAGAAATTGGAAATTCAAGGAATTCAAGTGCAATTTAGTGTTTGAAGCTCTCATGTGAAGATTTTATGTGCCAGTCTTTGTAGCCCCCTCAGTAGGGTTGTGTCTAACGATGTTTCAAGCACCCTGGTTGTAGAATTCCTTGAATTCCACTTGAATTCTTTGAATTCCATGAATTCTCGAAAATTCAAGGAATTCAAGGGAAAGTAATGTTTGGAGCTCCCATGTGGAGATTTTATGTGTCAGTCTTCGTAGCCCCCTCAGCTGGGTTGTGTCTAACAGTGTTTCGAGCACCCTCATTGTAGGATTTCTTGAATTCCACTTGAATTGCTATTGAATTTCCAATTTCTAGATGGTGGGTACTGCTGTCGCGGTGACGGCACAGCAGCGGCAGATCCTCAACCGCCATGGACATCTCTACTATGAATTGAGTCGATTTCGATTATTAACCGAAATATTACTTAACTTACTTATAATAAGAGGAACATATAATCGAGTAGCATAACGTTGGTATTTGATAATTGTTGTTGGATCTCTTGATTCATTATTGTTATTATCATATACATCTTCTTCAGGTATAAAAAGATTGTAACTATGAATTTGTTCTCGAAACCAACGAAGCATATCTAGGATTTTCATTGTGAAAATAAATAAATGATTGATTTATTCTAGAAATGAAAGTTGTTATTTTTAAATATACTAATTAATTAATAGGAAAATAGTCTAATATATTTTTAAAAACAACAAAAAAAAAGTACAGAAGATGTTATATATAATAGCAAGTAAGTTTTTATTATTGAGCTTTACTTTTCTCAAATTTTTATTGATCAATACAATACAAGTAAATGTATATCGAGACAAATAAGTAAAGATTCAATTTTTTCTTATACTAGAACTTCCAAGACTTTACGAGCTTTTTCATTTCAATCTATTTAATATCATCTGATTGATCTACTCATACAGTCAGACAGACTAATGTAAACAATGAATACTCAAATTTCTGTCAAAATTTCGCCTTTTTATGAGTTTCTGATCATAACTAACGGATACTTCAGTATTTTTTGTTTAGATTAGTCTGTCTGAATGCATGAGTAGCTTTCAATAAAACACTTGTAAGGTTTCGGAGGTTCTAGCAGGAGAAGAAACTGGATCTTTACTAATGAATTTTTCATTTCGATACAGACCTAAATGCTAATATTGAAAAAGCTCAGATTTAGTAAATACTTAGATCATACCAAAAGAAGTAATTCACATATCTCTATTTCGTATAGACGATAAACATTGTAGATTATAGAAATGCAATAAAATCTGAAAACTTTACAGCAATTTAATGATGAAAAAACGATTTTATTTTGAAGTACTTCTATTAGAGGATGAAAATTCTTCTTACCTGATAAATTTTAAAAATTGAATATCTCAGCTGAAAAGGACGGTAGATCTAAATTCCTTTAGGATTATTTTAGTCTAAATGCTCCCTCAATGTGCTCAAAATATAGTAAGTTTTTTTCTTGAAATACACGATTGTCTTATAAACAGTAGAAATTGTTAAATCGTCACATTGAAGTTTAAGAGGAAAATGTATTGTTAATTACTGTTGCTGATAATTACTTTGTAGAGTTATTTATAAAATAATTGTGCGTCATAGAATAGAAACAACTCAAAATGTTCTTGAAGAACAAAGACGAGAGAAGAAAATAAAAATACATATAATCAATATTAGTGAAAAGGTTTGGAAGAAAAAAACAAGCAATTTAAAAGTCATTTTCTTGAATGAAAATGAGAATTTGAAAAGGTACTTTAGACAAGTGTATATAACGGAGACAAAAGAGAAAATAATGCACAATAAAATTTCTTTCTAAACATCACTTATGTAGAATAGAAACAGAATATTTCATCAATACACTTTCTTTTTTTCTTAGTGATAAACAGATCTTGATAAACGAGAACAATCTGAAAAGAATTTGTCTTATTTCGTTTTTATTTTCGATGTATAGAAATTTCAACATATTGAGAAAAGTAACGCGCTCAACTTTTTATACGATCCCCAACGCTAATAGCTTAAAACTAACTTCATATTCGAATTCTTCATTTTCAATTACATCTAGTCAAGTTCTATAAAAAATAAATGCGGAAACTTCGGATTTCATCCGAAAGTTATGTGTACTTCAAAAAGTAAAAAGAGTTGACAACAAATTGATTTTGATCGAACCGTCTAAAGACTAGCTATCTTGAGTCTATGATCAGCATTTTGACCGTATCTCGTGAATGGCTTGGCCATTTGAGCTCTGGGACCTCTTGATTGGACGGAAAACAGTTTAGTCTACAAATTCATTCTACTCAAGTGAGGAAATTATCAAATAAAAGAAGTGCTAGAAGTCAAAAACTGAGGATATCCGAAGATTATATTGCGGAGGTGGTATTTTGGATTTTTCTCATGTGCTGCACGAGTTCTTAGGCTTATTTTCCTACAAGACATAGATCTCATCAAGACACATCTTTTGCCACTAAATTGTAAGAATAAAAAAACTGGGGAGCCAACTTAGCGTGTACGACGCTATAGGCGATCCTATAAAGTGATCATTGACTCAACTCTCAAAGTGATATTATATCTTTAGAAATAACAGAAAACGAGTTCAGATTCGTGATCAGCTTAGAAAACTGAGTAGGAGGAGTTATTCCAGAATGGATTTGGGCTTTTATCTAGCGAGATTATAGTCATAGGTAACCTCATGGATATATTAAAGATATGTGATACACAGAGGCATCAGTATTTTCATAATAATCCAGCAATATTAATAGCTATCGAGTTCGGATTTTTTCCATTTTATAACTCTTTTTAGTAGCGACAAAACCATGCACCTAGAATACCCCAAAACTGCTAGTTACCCGACACATATTTAGGCACACTGGCCTCACGATACAGATTTTGTACATTTTGGGACCTTATTTAGGCAATTTTCACTGAAAAAGTTACGATTTCGTTCAAAACTAATATCATATTCGGAATCAGCGTTAAAAACTGAGTCGATTCATATATATCTATAATATTTCTAAGAAAAAAAATTTTTTTGAAAAAATCCCTGTACCCCCCTCAGGGATGGTCTGGTGAATAATGACAATTTTTTCGATAACTCAGCCATTTCTCGTCGGATCTTTCTCATCTTCGAACTCGACCGAGATATTGATGAGACAGTTCTGTGCACAAAATTTCAGCTCAATCGAATGTAATTGTAAAGAGTTATCGTGTAAACGGACGGCCGGACGGCCGGACGGACGGACACACTGACCGATTCTAGAGTGTACTCACTTTTTGAGTACACAAAAAGTTTAATAATTAATTAAAGTTAATCTCAGATTCGAATTTTGTCATCTATTATTATCTATTGGTCACGTTTTATAGAGAATATTAAAACATTAATATATGAAAATTTTTTCATTCTCATGCACTACTTATTCAACCTTTTCTCGGTTAATAATCAAGTTAAATCTTATGAAAATAACATTTCTGCCCATTGTTCCTTTATTCGAAGAAGACTTTAAATTTTTCATTTTATTTCTAATATGATGGATGGAGAAGGACAGTACACTATCTACCCGGCTGTATCTCTTTTTGTTGGTTGGCTTGCTATTAAGTTCTGGAAATAAATATTGTATATTAACATTTTTTCTTTCATGTTCTTATTTTTATGTCCATCTCTTAATCATTTTCGTATACACTTTGTAATACGCAGTCATCTTATTGTTTCATCCATGTCGACTGATTTTCTAGAGAGTTTATTGTGGTTTGAAATGACACCAGTGACAAGATGGAAATTTTGAATGCTTTCTGACTAAAATGTACAAACATACTAGGTTTAGTACAAGCTACATATAGAGATTTGTATTTCGAATATCAATTTTGTGGTTTGTTTGCTCTCTTGTAGGATGGAATAGCTTTATCTATCTTCAGGTTTTTATACGATAATAGGCACAAATCTATCACTCTTTGTTTGTTAGTTTTGAAATTTACCGTTTTCATACATTTTCGTTGCTCTCATTTAATGTTCCTCGTTATTTTCTTTTTATCTACAATATATTGTTTGATATTTTTCCTTTCATGTTATTTCCATTTGTTATTCGTAATATTTTTGTCAAACAACAATGATATCTACTAAAGTGCTTTATAGATTTCGCTAAATCTATCCTACAAACAAAATTTACTTTTCTACCAAAAAATTTCGTTTTATAAGAAGTTCAGTCATGAACATGCCTCGAAATAGGCCACCTAATTCGAACAAATTTTTTGAACAGATCGCACCAGTTCGACTTGAGTTATCAGATTTTTTCTTATATAACGTTATTTATGAAAATATCAATAGATGATAAATTTAAAATACCTAATTCTTAATCATTATATGTAGACACAATCGAAGATGTTCTTTTTATTCGTTCCATGCAAAAACAATGTTAATCAATTATCGATGTAATGTTCATTTTTTACGTATATTATCCATGTATGAAAATGGTTGGTTCCGTGATGTTCTAGGAAATGGATTTGGTGACTGAATTTATCCGATTCTGTTGGGAATCGACAGTCATCAGATTCTTGTGTTGAAATCTTGGCATTTTCCGATGAGTTTTTTTAACTTTTCGTCGAAATACTACTTCGAGAATCATCGATCTGGGTAAACATCAATTTTTGCCCATTATATTTATTAATATATTTATATTTTAATCGTTTGGATGAACTGATCTTATTAAATTGATAAAACATTAATGATATCCTCTAGAAAAATTTCTTTGACATGAAATTTTTATTTCATCAAAATATTCTTAGAAATAAATTAATTTCTATTTTTATTTGCTAAACCAGTTTTAATAACTCATTATCTTAATAAAGTATCTACGTCGGTTTTTTCTTCCATTAATAAAAAAAATTTTTTTCAATAAAAAAATAGACTTCCGTTTGTTGATTCATGACAATGACATAGAACGAGTTTATTGTTCATTAAAAAAAAAATCTATTAGTTTAAAACAAATATATTAATATTTATTATTAAATTATGTCTTAATGTTATTTGTTTTAATTGATAAAGTTTGCATTTGTAGACTATTACATGGATGCACTATTCGATTATTATTTTTATAACATTTAAACATTTTTTGTAATTCTTTTCTAAAAATACTTGCAGAAAGGATATATGAAAAAAATGGAAGAATAAAAGTAGCTTGTTGCCATATAATTGAAATAATTCTTAATCCATTTATAAATGATATACTTATTGATGGTACAAATGTTGATAGAATATATGTTATACCATTAGGTATGGAAAATAAAAGATGTATTAGAACTTGAATTATTAATACACGCGTTAATTGACTTTCAGTACGATGATGAACATTTTGACGAACTACAGAAATACGATTTTTGTTATTTCGAATATTATTTATTGTTAATAAACCAAATATAATCATAAATAATGGACCGATTATATAATAAGAAATAACTCGACTAATAAGATAAATATTAACAATTATTGTTGAAGATTGTAAACATCTATTAATCTTTGTATCCCAATAAGAATATATTATAAATGGACTCATATAAATAATAGTTGAAATAGCAACAATTAATATTATTCTTTGTGCTATACGTACATTAGAAAATTGACGTAACCATACTAATGATGAACTTGAAATAAATCGATCAATTGATGCACATACTAACATTGTATTAAAAAATAATGCCCATGAATAAATAAAAAAAAGTTGAACTCGACATCCAATTGGCGTTGAAAAAAGATATAATCCAAAACAACTTTCAAGAAACATATTTATAGGTACAAAAAATATATAAAGAAAACTATCAATAGATAATGCAAGAAAATAATAACTACATGATGATAATCGAAGAGAAGGACGACAAAGCACTAACATATTCATTGTATTAGTTGATAAACCCAATAATATAATTATAGGTAATATATATACACTAACTCGATTAGCTTCAACATTTAAATTATATTGACTTGATGATAATGTTGTATTGCTCATTTTTTTTTCTTTTATTTAATACAATTCAAACGCTTCATTGTAATTTATATGGTGTTTCTACTATGAAATTCATTATTAATAATCTTGTTTTTCTCTTAAGCTAATACGATTTTAGTATTAACATAATGAATAAAAAAGATATTAATATTGGCAATTTAAAAATATAATACTCTTTTTATGTACTCAAAAAGTTTATAGATTATAGAATCGGTCAATGTATCCTATACATTCGTTTACACAATAACTCTTCATAGATTTATCTGATTGAGATGAAATTTTCCATACAAAATTGTCTGGTGAATATAAATATGTGTGATACAATCATTTTTCATCTAGGCCGAAAACATCGGATTTAAATCCGGGTGTTATATGTACTTCAAAAAGTGAAGACTTCTGATCAACATGAACAGCTCCATGTCTCACTATTAACATATAGTTAGGGGAAAACATTAGGTTGTTCGAGGCGAATTGTAGAGTACTCTCGAAGACCTCAAATCCACATGTACAATAGTTGAGATGTTCGTCACTCCAAAACCCCATCCTTTCCTGATTAGACTCTTCTCTGGTTCTCCATTATTGTGAGAGAGATGCACTGTAGTGTTCGAGGTGAGTTGTATAGCATCCTTGAAACCTCTGATTGGCACTGACAATCTTATCTTTTGCTCCTTTAATAGTAGAAAAAGAGTTTTTTTTTTATGAAAATCATACTATGTCATATTTGCATAAAAAGGCATTGGAAAATAACATTTCTTTTGTCATAACTCGGCAACAAATTGATGAATCATTCTCATTTTCTTCTCTCAAACTGGATATTGACAAGACAATTCTGTGTGCAGAATTTCGGTCTTAATCCCATAAGTTTTTTCAAGAGTTATCATATAAACGAACGGATGAATACCCTGATCGATTCCATAGTGCACTCACTTTTCGAGTACGTAAAAAGGTTTTTAGGCCTATTTTCCTGCTTATTAAGATATTTATTGGCGGAAAATTTTATACGATTTTGTAACAGTTTCAATAAGTTCGATATATTTTACTAACATGCCACACTAGACATGACCAAGACTAATTCTTTTAATCTTAGTTGCAGCCTGAAAAAAAATTTGGTTTCGATCTCAGTTCCGCTGGGATCCGGACTGGAACCATTATGTCCATGTCTAGATAAATATTTCGTTCAAGAGAAGAAGATGAGAATGATTTGACAAGAAATTTTTGAGTTATCGTAAAAAATTAAACTAGAACTGATCATTGTTTTTTGTTAAACTTAATATACACTACTAACAATGATTTTTTCATTCAAGAAAATCATAGAAAAATGAACTGAAAAAAGTTTTCGTTCTTTTTTTTACCGTTAAACTGTTGATGTTTTCTTCTATTCCTTGGCCAAATGTAGGGATTGTTAAGAAATAAATGACGGGTTCGAAAACTTCATTGACATAGATGGATTCACTCAATAATTTGTATAATGTAGTATACAAGAAATGAAAACACTGCAATCAAATCTCTCATGAAAACACGTTGTATTCCATGATATTGAACATGTAAAATAGATTAAACTCATTTATAAAGCGCAGGATATGTATCTGAGAAGAAAACTGATTGAGACTTTTCATTAGCTTTGCAAAAAAGATAGAGCAATGTCCATTCTAGATAGTGCTAAAAACTCAAGTTTTATTTCTTTCTTGTTGTTTTAAAATTATTCAGAATATACCCATATCTACTTTGCGCTGAAATGAATAATAGAGTTTCGGTAGTCATCGGAAACTAACATCGACAGGTTGAAATACCTATCGAATAGTCATTTGAGTAGTCATATTAAAACTAAAAAATAAATGAATGAAGTTCACAAAGTATAGAATAAAATTATGCATGAATTTTTTTAAGCTATTGATATTGTAAGGCATAGTTAGAGAAAGTATTAAATTGGGAAAGTTATTGGATATTTAGACTTTTAATAACGAAAAATATCTCGTTGTCTTTTAGATGCGCAAACGTTTCACAGAATCTAATAAGAGTTCTTTTTGTATATATATGAACAAATTTTTAGCAAAAAATTAGGCCATAAAAGAGTTAAGGCGTACAATTTCGATGAATTAAATCACATATCCATATATCAACTATCAAATAAAAATCAATTTATTTCAGTGCAGATGAGACACGGAGGATCATTTGCTCAACTTCGGCAATTGTGGGATGGCCAAGTGGTAAGATGTGTTGACGTATGGTGACTGCTTTTTTATAATACGATAATGCTTGTTGAAGTTCGCTTTTAGTTTCACAAACGAGACCAGCGCACTCAAGCGTCGATGCAATAGATATATGTTGAGAAGGAAGGGACTTTGATTTGATTTGGAGCGACATATTGAAATGTTCTAGCGCGAGATCATATTGACCACGGCACGAATGAAGGATACCAATATTGTGGTGTGCGGCAGCCAAGTCAGGATGATCAGCAGGAAGACTTTTTTGTGATATCGTCAATGCTTTTTGATAGAATTCGAGCGCTTCCGAAGATTTCTCTTGTTCGTCATAGATCATTCCTATGTTATTGTAACAATGGGCTACATTCTGGTGATCCTCACCGTATGCTTGCTTATCAATTGTTAATGCCTTTTCGAACGATTTGAGTGCTAGTTGCAGATCTCCTTTCTTTCTATACATTTCGCCAATACCAGTATGGCTGTCTGCAATACTTGGATCATCTGATTTCAGCGTTCGCATTTTGATCTCAAGTGCTATTTGATGCCATTCGAGACTTGACTTATAGTCGCCTTTGGCTGTAGCTACACACCCAAGATTATAATAACAGGTAGAAATATGTCGATGATCATGAGGCAATTCAAGAAGCAAACGGGAATAGTATTTCTCGGCATCATCGAATTTACCCATACTAAGCAGCACACGACAGAATGATAAAAGACTCGTTTCTTTTTTACTCGTTGTTTTTTTCTTCATATGATCAAAGATTGACTTTAAATCGTGATCATCATCAGAACATAAAGTCATTCGAATGATCCAAACTTGGTTTTCATCATGGTAAATGTCGACCAGCCGAAATACTGAACCTGGCATCATCAATACTTCTTGTTCACTGGGAAAATAACTGAATTCGGTAATGTCAGCGAATGGTTTTACACCATTAAGTTGAGGATCGGCATCGATTTCGAATAGAATTTGCTGAAAATCATCATTGATGTCAGAATCGCGGAGGAAAGAGAGGGCTTGTTGACGAGTAAGACTTGTTGAGAGAAATGAATTTATCGAGATGAATTCTCCAACTGAATCTTTGAGCAATTGTAATTCTCCCTTACACATAAGTTGTCCTCGATAAACATGAACAGGTGATGAACATTTATTTACTTTGAGTTGTCGTTCAATGTCACGAATAAAGAAACGAAAAACAAAGAGTAGATCAATGTTTTGTACTCGCAGAGCTTTATTTAATATACGATAGAGGAACGATTGTCTTGTGTACCACCACAATGAACTATCAGCTGAATAATTTTGTTCAAACTCGCGGAGAATAGCAAGTTCAATCTCATTGTCTTTATATTCATTCTGACAGAGAGAAATGAATTCATGATTATTTCTTGAAGTTGATTTCATTCTGAGAAGACAATCGATAAGCAGTTGTGAATGAAGGAATTGTCCATTGAGTCCCGTTGTTGATTGTTCATAACTATTATTTGAACAGGAAATGTTGAATGAGATTGATTCGTCGACTTTATTATGATTTCGTTTTTTTTGATCAGATTGAATTTGAGTGACGAGTTCATTCAACTGGGTGAACACACCTTTAACCTAGAATTCGATAGAAATATCTCCGATCTGTTTTAATCCGGAATTCTGATCATCTGAAAAATTCATTCTCGTAGAAGAATATATGTCAATAAGTACAAGCGCAGAATGCTAATTTTTAAGCTCATGATAACGAAATTTTAGGATTTAAACATTGGTCAAGATATGTTCTCAACTGTTTAATCTCTTTTCGCATGAAACTATAGCTATGTGATTAGTCTTGACAAATAATGAAAAAAGCCTATTTGAATTTCCTTACTGACATTTTCACATTTTAAATAAGCGTTTATTTTGAGATGTTTCCAGTAGTCATAAGACCTAACTACAGACAGAAATCCATCATTCAGCTTTTCAAAGATTATACAGTCATATGTCCATAACACGGCAAGAAAAGGCCGAAAAACCAAATTCACATAACCTTTTTCATGACTCATCAAGATCAATCAACTAGCAATAGTTTCATGCAAAAAGCGTTTTATTTTTGATGGGTTAGGAAGAAAAACTCATGGCTGAAAGTGAAGTACAGAGGAAAGTGTCAAATTCTGCTTATGAAGGATCAGATCTTGTTTACCTTTTTAAATTGATTTGCCCATTCCTCATGTCTTTTTTTGTCCATACAATAGACATATATTGAAGATACTTGTCGAAGTTGATGAATAGAAGGCACGAGTTCTCGACCCGTACGACCACTACTAATCAGAACAATTCGATCATCTTTTAGAACAGATTGAATGTACTGTTCACATTCTTGACTTTGTTCAAATGTTTTTAGATGATTAGTCGATGTTCGAAGTTGTCGTTGAGCGTCTAGATTTTCTTTTGAATTGTTAACTAAGGCATCAACCCAGATGAGAGAAAAACTTTCGAGATTATTGTTCTGAAGCGTTAGTGATGCTGCCGCCATCTCGTTAATATTATTCTGTTGTAGAAAGTACGCTAAAAGTTATCAATGAAGAATATGAACGAGGTTAACTCTGTTCTGTTAAAACACTTTTGAAATAGTTCTCATTATTACGCATTTAAATGCATTCTCTCTGTAGATCAACTTATTAGTGTTCGATTTAGAGGCGAAATTATGTTGTCGGAAGTAACATTCAATTGATGACTATTCAATAGTCAACACTCTCCTAGAACTTGTTTTTATAATTCTTTCCACGTTTTTTTTATTGAGAATAAAATGATTAATAAAGAGATACGGCTGCTAAGAAAAAACCCTGAATTCTTGCTTACTTTGAATCTTCGTGATGGAGGACTTTTTTCTTTTTCTTGTTAATCGAATGTAAGAGAGTACGAGACGAATGTTATCAATCCTTTCGTTCTCCTCGTTTATACTTTTTTTTAGTACTGCGAAATTCAGGTGTAATAATGACATTATTTTCTCCCTATAGTAATCGTTACTTGTTTCTTTTCGTAAGATTATAGAATAACAAGTTGAGGAAGGTGTGATAATGAAGTTAATGATAAAAATGTTTGTATTTAATGATAAACATGATGATATAACACGAATATCATCACCAGACATTATTTATTTGAATTCTTTTGAACTAATTTACCATGATTATTGTCTAGCCTTCTTTGCTCATTCATTTGTTTACTGTAACATATTCTCCACGAATTATAATTGACAAAAGTTTGTGGACAAAATTATTAGCTAATAGCGCCATTTACTCTTGCAAGGTTACTTTTAGTGAGATTAATATTTGCTATATTTAGGCCAATAATTTCGGCCTGGCCTGTCAGGTACCATGTTAGGTTCGCAGTTCTGGTCAACATAAAGGATGAGCCAAAAGTCTTGATCGCTTTTAGAAAAATTGCTCGTTCTCTCTCATAACAAACTTCCCATGTCGTCAAAATCACGGCGATTTTGGCGATTTAGAAAAAAATTGGTGTAAAATCGTAACTAATCGTGATTCTGGAGGAAAGAACGATTTTTTCAATAATCGTTGATAAATCGTAGCGATAAATTCTGATTAATGACCGATTTTGATAATTGATTATGAATTAATTCAAGAAGTATCTTAATATTTATTAAGCTAGTCATCAGATATATTTTATATACGATTATTTAACATAATTATCAGTATTTCCAACCAAAAGAAAGAGTTCATTTCAACATGGATGTCATTACTATGACGTAAATAAGATTGGATAATTGTAAAGAACGATCGAACTTAACTTCTATTTCACATTCATTTATTTGAAAACATTTCTTTCGAGAACAGACAGTTTGTTTTAGATATATATTTAGTTCAAGTATTTTTTCATTAGAATTTTCCGTATATATCTAATTCTAGACAATCAATCTATTTACGACACATTATACCAGAGAAAAACTTGATTGTTTTTCATATAACTACGTCTTCTGTCATTATTATCGTATGTAGACTTGTACTTTTGTTAGAATTTTTATTTATTATATATTTAATAGATTTTCAATTTATGAACGAATACAAGTATACGTAGAATCGCTTTCAAAAATATTTCATATAAAAGCATCATCTAATATACACGAACGCTTCATTGAATTTTTTCATTTTTCCGAAATTTGTCTTGCTTAACTATGCAGAATTGCGTAATGTATTTTTTGTTACGTCATATATTCATGTAAATTAGCGCTAGTATTCAGTTTTTTAATAAAAATATACGTAAAATTACAAATTTCTGGATGTAATAAGAAAAAATAAAGTATTTTGATATGAAACTGCATAGCATATTGGTGAATAGAGGACAAAAATCGGCGATTTATCGTGTTTCAGCTCACGCTTATCGTTTCGACGAATCGCGATAAATCGACAATTTTTTACCGATTATAAGGACATGGATTTATAACGCTCAAAATTAAACTTTTTATCCACTATAATAAGACGAATATTACCCTAAATATTCAGGTGTGTAGCCTTTATTAGATCGAAGATACACAAATTTCATCAGAGCGCGAGCTGTTGGTTATGAAAAATTTGTTTTGACCTTTACGAAATACTACTCCCCACTTGAAAAAACTAGTTTTCTAAGCTAAGAAAAGGAGTGACCAAAAAAAATTTTCCATATTTTAAAGAATGATACGTTTCAAGAAAATAATGATGTTCTTCATAATACAAAAGTATTTTCTAGCTGTAAACTATTTTGAAAAGCTCAAAATAATTTTTTCATAATCAGCAGTTCGCACTCTAATGAAAACATATGTAAGAAAACTACAAAAATCTGTTCATCAGAATTTGCAATTGCATACACGATGAAACCTCACGAATATAGATTTTAGGACACATGAAAAATCTTTCCTACCAACACAACCTCTAATACATGCTTAGAAAGATCCTTTGTTAAGTATCACTATTGGCTTCCACAACAAAAAAATTACTTTTTAACAGATAGAATTAAACAATATTCAGAATATATTTCATCGAAAAAGATGATATAAGGCATATTTTGAAATAAATCTAATGATATAATTAAAAGTTGGTTTGATGATATCCAACGATATGAACATTTGATCGAAGGTTAATTAACGATAAAAATGTGGGATTTGATACACGTATTCTATTAAATAAATACACCTGTATAGATATAATAATGATGACAAGGATAAACACATATTGAAAAGAAAACGATTTTTCCAGATGACTGAATACGATTCAGTTCGTTTTATTCTTCAACCAAATAATACTAAAAGAAAAGTAGACGACTCACCTTATTGTTTTCTAGTTATAATGAGAATCAATGTCACGTCTCATTCTCCAGAATATCAAGTCTACAGAATTCTTGGAATATTATTAGCATTAAATACTACTGTTGTTTGGTTTGGAACACTATTAACTTTATTTGGTCAATGGGGTGCAGCAGAGAACTTTGATCGTCCTGATACAGTCGATGGTGATCTTATCTATATATCTAGTGAAATAGCAATACATTTACCTGGAATGATATTGTGTGCAATAACAGCAGGTTTTCCTTATTTTTTAACACTTTTCTTTACAAAAATTTATTATGATATTTATTTAAATCGATATAAACGAATAATATCTTTTCTATCAGTTGTATTTGGATTTCTTACAGTTATATCATTATTTGTTTTAACAGTTGTTGATTCAATTAGATTTAAAGCTGTTCATTATACATTTGTTGGAATATTTATATATTCAAATCTTATAACTGGTATATTAACAATAATATATCGATATAGAAGAGATCAATCTAATAAAGTCATAATTGTTCGTGGTTTAATTATTGCATTTTGTATTCCTTTAACAATTATTTTCATTGTATTAGCTTCAATTGGTATGTCAAAAAATCGATCAGATGTAAATTCAGCAGCTGGATTTTTTGAATGGTTTATTGCTATAGTACTTATTTTTTATTATGGGACATTTACTTTTGATTTATTACTTTATAAAATATAATTTCATTCTTGTCTTATAAACTAATCAAATATAATGTTCTATCTTTCCTTTTTACTCAAGATATTTGTATTTTTATTTTCGAACATATTATATAGAGAAATTTCTCTATATAAATTGATATATTCAGACTAGTTTTATTTAATAAAAGATTCATTTTTTGATAGTATGTCAGAGTATATAATCCAAAGTCAAGCAGTAAAATTGCGCGTGTTTCTCTCATGCTTATGAAATTAAGAGAAGAAGAAGAAGACTAACAGATATATCTTCTCAAAAATTACGTTAATATCATATATCTTCTTTCTGATCGTACAGAAACAAAGAAAAAGAAAGGATACATCAATATTAACAAATCTTACAGACAAAGAAAAGAAAAAAAATGGCCTAGATGATTGATATCGAATATAAAAAAGAGAATAGGAAAGAAGGACATATACACACGCACACATCCATACATTCGCCAGGTGAAACCGAAAGACAAGAAACTACATGTATATCTATGAGGATTGTTAAAATGTCCTCTAAGAGAACGTCTACAAATCAGTCGAACAAACAGAGAAAGAATAGAAAGCATCAAATCTTTTAAGATTCGTTCAAATTTTTGCAATTTTTCGATAAGGATTCCCTTGCTTACAGATAGAACAATATAGGACTGAATGAATTCAATAGGTTACTACACAATGGAGAAACACATGAGCATGTAGGAGAATATTGTTTTCTATAATGTACAGCGGATTAGAAAAATAATTGCCATTAGTATTCGGCCAAGCTATTCCACTAAGCATGACGAGTACTAAAAGTAGCTTGTTTTCAATAGTCTATACCACACTGAGTATATAAATATAATAATTGATAATCAGTTTCGCTTTTTTACAGCTTAAAAACGAATGTAATGCACATCACCAACAAGTGACAACGCCAAAAGTCGCGCTGAATCGAACATTATCGAAAGGGAAGATCATCAAAATTTTCTCAGTGATCTCTAGCAATTATCTTTCTTTTCGTGATCATTATTTTCGTTTATTTATTCGATATAAATCACATACAGAGAGTGGTTATCCAACTATATCATAAACATCATGCATTGCAACCGAGTTTTGCGATGCATTCCTGATTTGAGTTAGAAACTATCGTCGAAAGTCATACTTACCGATTTTTCAAAAATAAGGATTTTGTAAAAATAAAAATAGAGATATCTTATCGAAGGATAAACAAAAACCTCAAATAGTGCATTTTTTAGGGTCATTTTTGATCGATAAGCTTATATATAAATAAAGGTTCCAACTTTTACATTCAAATCACCATAGTGAAAATATGACAATATACCCAAAAATTTACCGTCCAAACTAATTTTTTGAAGATTTCAAAAATTAATTCACTACTTTTGAACCAAAATCGTGGTAAAATTTTCAAGTCGATATTCAAAAAGAGTACAAAATTTTGATTCGTTAGAAGTACTTTCTAACTGGTCAAAAACTTTTTTAACATCTGTTACATATCCAGAATAAGCATCAAATTTTAAATGAAATAGTGCTTCAGAACTATTGAAAAGAGATAGTAGAAAGTCGAAAAGGATTTTTTCAGTTTGACCAAAATAATGCCTAATCCAACACAATAGACCACGCTAATCACAAATAACACAATCAGAACGTCTAATAATACTTCATTGTCCAATGACAACCAAAATAAAAAACAATCATAAATTCTATTTTCTCAATTTCGTCCTCATAGCTGACATGACTAAGATTTAGATTAGTTTGAATAAGTCTAATTATACATAATTCAATGTGTTCTATAGGATTTAGGAAAAATTAATCTCAATCGATGAAACATATATCACAGCTTCAATGACCCATGGTTAACTATTTTTAACTTTGTTGATGTCTGTGGAAGCAATTTTCGATGTGATTTTTAAATAGAATCGATTTGTGAATCAACTTGTCTCGTTCATTATGGAATTCTCATTTAAGCTGAATGTTTGTTTATGTAATAAAAATAATTTCATAGAAAATGATATTGTATAAAGAAGAATAATATAATCGGTATTTAAATTAAATTTTTTTGTTCAAATTTTAAATATGACCCCAGATTTGAGCTTCAGCGTATTGAACAGAATCATCATCACCACGTTGTGAAGTAATAAGAAGTCGATAACTGGCAAAAGCAATTGAATTGGAGAAAATTTGTTCTTGGGCATAAGTAAAACGGCCAGGATCATTTATTGGATCGATACCAGTTGGACCACTGTATATGAGTGTCCAACTAGATGCTAAATCTAGTGTACTACTATTAGTTTCGTTCGATCCTTCAAGAGTAACTGTAATTGGATCACGATTGGGAAAATCATTAGCTGTGGAAAAACGAAGAGCACGAGCTATTGTAGCAGAACTTATTGAAGGTATTACATAAAAACCAGTTGATACACCTGGCTGATATTGATTATAACCCATAGAACCAGTAGTTCCAAAATTGAGATATTTTGTTGATAAATCACCATCGATTGCAGATGGAGGCAGTTCGATAGGGAATGAATATCTGCCATTAGAACCTCCTGTAGGTCCACCAGCTACTGTATTATATAAGCCAACGATTAGATCTCCTGTTTGTGTTATCATAACAATTGAAGGTGTAGTTGTCGTTGTTATCGTCGTTGTCGTAATCGAAGTAGTTGTACCTATAAATTCATCATATTAACACATTCAACGCGATTCAGTTTTCTTCGAAAAGGGCGGGATCGTTAGGAGCTTAAAATACTCCACACCCAGATTTCATCTTTGTCTATCAGAAATCGTTCCAATCACTTCAAAAAGTCATCTTCCATAAAAAGAAACGCTAGACAACCGTTGTCCATATGAAAAACTATTCGTATATATTGCAACTTGGAACTACTGTGTTGCGTCAACACTTATTTTACGATCACAATAATGATTGTCCCGTGATCATCAGTGAATATTGATCGCTATGAGGAGTTATGATCGTAATCAAAAACGTCAGTCACGCAGTACACTTCCTGGAACGCCCGAAAACTGTTGAAAAAACAGACAAAGCACTTTTCTCACCGATTCTTTTTCCGACAGTGCTCTTCATATGCACTGTTCAACCACTTTCAAAATTCATCTATCCAGTGCAGTTTTTCTCGGCCTACAAGAATCGCTAGACACATGACAGATTAAAATGTGGAGAGAAAAGTAGTTTATGACGTTTTTCTCGGCAAATCATTGACACCGCTTGGTCAACAGACTACAAGTGATGATCTGAAAAGCTCTGTGGTTTTTGAGTTTTCCGGATTATGCATTGGTACATTTGCCTCCTTACCTATCCGACACATAGTGATTATTGTAGGTCAAGAAGAATTGCACTGGATAGAGTAGTTTTGAAAATAGTTGAATAATACATTGAAGAGAACTGTTAGGAGAAGAATGGGTGAGAAGAACACTTTTTGTGATTTTTTCAATATGAAGTTTCTCATATGAACAAAGGTCGTCTAGCGTTTCTTTTGATGGTAAATGACGTTTTGAAGTGATTGAAACGATTTCTGGTAGACAAAGATGAAATCTGTCTATGGACCATTTTAGTTTTTTACTCATTTTCGTTCTAAAATATAGCGGGTCCCACAGATGGGACCCGTCGCGTTGAATGTGTTAAATATTAACATAGTTTATAAAAAATATTGTAAAACTCAATTAATAATGCAATATCATACTTGTTGTATCTGTTGTTGTAGTTGTAGTTGTTGAAGTTGTTGTTGTGCTCGTTGTCGTTGTAGTTTCAGATGTTGTTGTAGTAGTTGTTGTGGTAGTTGTTACAGTTGTACTTGTAGTAGTTGTTGTTGAGGTTGTCGTTTCACTTGTGGTTGTAGTTGTGGTTGCTGTAGTTATACTCGCTGTCGTTTGAGGTTTACTCAATGTTATTAATATTGCAGCAATGGCTGCACCAAGAAGAATAGTAATAAATAAACATAAAAATATACAAAGAGGTGAGCATGGACAACCATAGGCTCTATGTAGAATGAGATCAAAAGTGATATAAATAAAATGCAGGAGACGATTACTCACCTTTTTCTTAATTTTCGATAGTTTTTATCTTTAGAATTTGTTCGGTTTGAGTATAGATCCACTACCTGATTTTGTTGGATAGATTAGATATTTAATGAGAAAATGAATAAAAAGAATCTTACTGTAACATCCTTGAAATCACTTAATCGATTAGAATCATTATTCTAACAAAACAGATTTTCATCAAGATACAATATAAATACGAAATAAAATAAACCAAACTCACAGAATAATGAGTAGTGCTCGCTGATGACAATGAATTTTCATTACTATTAACTGTTGATTTTCTATATTTATGTCGATTGTGATGGTTATTGATTGTATCTTTTACTTCTGATAAGTAATTATTTTCTTGTTGTGATTTATTGTTTTCAAATGTATTATTTGATAACTGTCAAAAATTAAAATATCAAGTAAAAATAATGCAAAAAATCCTTTTCAATTTAATAAAAATATTTATTAACAAAAGAAATATCATTTCATATAACGACCATTCGATATGAACCATGACCGACTCTAATAGAGGCTGCTCAATTCATGATTACTGATTTGGCTAGTTTTTATATACAGTGGCGGCTAAAATTATTCATACAGATGAAAAATATTATAACAAACGTCATATTTCTGTGAGACAGACTTCTACCAGAGTCGGTCAAGGTTCATGTCAAATGACTGATAAGAAAATTTCGTTATCTATATGTATTTCGAAGAATATAATGATGCGAAATTTAAATCATATATATATTCTATGTCAGAGAAAAAGATTTGAAAACAATTGTCATTATAACCATTATTATTTTGGTGTTTTCTATAGATCTATAAAGATGTTGATATCATTGTTAAATAGTCTCTATATGTAGTATGTTAAAAATTTATTATTGATAGTAGAAACAATGAAAATGTTCTCATTATATGATTTCATCAATAAACAAGCGTGAATCGTTCTTTTTCAAATAAATATTATTCAATAAAATCAAACAAAACCATAGAAAAGCATTTTCTTTCTTGGCTTCACTTTTCTTTGTTTTTTCTTCTGCTAATCTAACAAAGATGAATTTATATACTTTATCATAATATGTTACTATGAAGGTTTATGTGTCTTACTTTTAATTTGAATCTTGAATGTCGATTAATTTTACTGATACTGACAGAATTTATTGTTGCATCTCGATGTTGCTGAGTAGTTGGCATCTATTCGAATGAAAGTAAAATACTCATTAAACAATAAAAAATTTCAAAATATCTGACCGAAAATAAATTATCATTAGGAATAAACAAATTATTGTTTATTGGATGAATACTGTTTGTTCTTGATCGAATGCTTGTATGAATGACAGTAGCAGATCGTGTAATTCTCGTGGGTAGATCACAACGCTAAATTAAATAGTTCAATGAAATAAATAACTAAAAAGAAAATACCAACTTTTATTTGAAGTGATTGATATCGATTTTGATGATAAACTTTGTTTGGATATGATATTAATGATAATGAACGACCATAAACATTGGATTTCATTGTAGGTACTAAATGAGAATTAGTTTTTATTCTTTCGGCATCGATCCAATCTCTCATCATTTATAATTCAATCAATTGAATGTTTGATATTTTTAATAGAAAAAAAAGAAATAATAACAAACGGTTTCACTAATCAATTTCATAAAATTCTTCAGACAAAAAGAGAAGAAAAACGGTATGTGGAACAAACGAAATGTACGCAATATGTGGATTCTTTATACAATATTTTATTCACAACTTTTATTAATAATATCATTGTTGAGAAAAAAAAACACTATTTTCTTTTATTGTTAATTGTCTATATATATGAAAGAGGTACAATAATATTTTTGTAATTCACTAATTTTAGGAACACTAAAATTTTCAAGTTCAAATTCAAAACGAACAGATTTTTTCACTGCTTAATGACCACAACTTAATTGTGCAAGGCAATCATGATGTACGTGAATGAATATTGAGCAATGTTCAGTCAAATTAGATACATTTTATTCCAATTTTCTCCTCTACAACTCTTCTATGCAAACAGTAACAAAAAAGTTGTTTTCTTTTTTTTTCAATGATAATAGAATGAACCCTAGTCGAACATCTTGTTATGTTTGCAAAAAAAAACTTGCATAACTTCCACAAATGTCATGTTTTATATAAGTGCTTTTAGAATTATTTTATACTGTAGTGGATAGCTCGCGAAGAGAACAACACGACACTATAACTTAATATTCCGTCTATTTACTTATAGCAAAAAAATGAGATACACATTCTTTTTGTTTGGATGCAGCAAAAATAATTAGAATCAGAATTTCAACATTTTCATCTAAAAATTGTTGATTAAACAAGAGTCCTCTTCAATCATTTCGTATTGGAATCGATAGCCTACAATGAGTTATATCGAATACCATCTAGTTCAATATTGTATTCATTCACCTTTACAACTAATAAGAAATAAACACTGTTTTCTCATAGGCATGACACAATTTTTTTATAATATTATGTATCAATACTGCTGAGTTCATCAGTATATACAAATTCATTCCGTTTCACTGTCTTTCTACTTTGATATGACGGATTTGAATGTTGGTGTATTCATCTCAACAAGGAATAATGAAGACACTTCAACATTACTTTTTCAATATTTTATTTATGAAGTTGAACATAAGAAAAATTTATTTCTAATAAGCATAAAAGTTTCAATTTGCGGTAAATTAATAAGAGTAGCTAATTTTGTAATATTTGAAATTGGTAAACCTAACTAAAAAAATGAAAAATTTTTCCCTGTTTGATAATTTTTCTCATTCTCTAGTGGAAATTCTCTTTATAGAATAAACACACCAATGCATTTCTCTATAAATTAAATGAGAAAAAAATATTAGCATATGGAAACTAATTTTTCTTTAACGACGGCATAAAAGTATGAGAACGCTTTTTTCTATGTGTGCTTATTTAATATAAAATATTTCCTTTGAAGAACGCACCATTTGTTTCATGACGACGTTATCAAACACTGTGGTTAGAAGAATTTTTAATTCTCGTGACGAGAATGTAACTGATTTATCTTCATCTTTCTATGAACTAGAACCTTTTGATTCTATCGTGGAAGCATTAAAATGGAAACATGTCAAAAGACGTTTGCCTATATGTTTGAAGAAAACATTGCATAATCGATTTATGTTGCCTAATATAATGTATGTTGGCTATGCAATAGGACTTTTAATTATTGATTTCAATGAAAATCTAAATACACCATCGAACAGTACATCAAGAGTGAATATTACAGGTATGTCAAATCTTACTAAAATACGGACGTCGATTCTTAATCAACCAATACAAAACAATCCATTTGAAAATCAACTTTACATCGGTAAACAATAATCTATCGAATAGTATTTATTTTCTAATGGTATGATTGACATAGAATAAATAGATTCTACGCACATGTGTGTTGTTTTAAGAATACTATCGTTGTAGTATAAGAAAAGATTTTATCAAGGTAATGAATGTGTTCTTTTTCTAGGCTTGGCTATAGTAAGTTTAATTGCGGGATTTCTTTATTGTTGGGCTTGGCATAATCGATCACTATTTGATATAATAATGATACCAGAATATTTAAATTTGATTCAATCAGGACTCTATTTATGGACCGCTACTTGGTATTCTAAACAAGATACTCTAGGTGGTTTTTATACAATGGCAATACATAAAATAGAACTTGTTGCATCTTTAATTGGACTCTTTGCCGCAATAGGATGGTGAGTAGAAAGTATTGTATTAAAATTATTTGATTGACACGAAATTTTTTGCGTTTTTTTAAAAATAACGTTCATTCTGGCATTTTTGATCGAAGAAGTTGACAAAGTCCATTTTGAGATCGTTCTCGCTGTCGAATTTTTTCTCGCAAGGATAATTAGTCAGAGGACGGTACAAGTGATAATATGTGGGAGCCAAATCTGGAGAATAAAGTGGATGTAGATTCGTAACCCATATGAGCTCCAATAATTTTTCATGTATCGATTTTGCAATGTGAGATCTGGCATTGTCATACAAAAAATAAATTCTATCGTGCTTCACCTTGAGGTTTGCTGTAACTCAGTCCAATTGTTGATAATAGAAATCAGCAGTGATAGCGTAGCCGGCTGGAAAAAATTTCCAATAATGAATAATCCCTCTTACTCCCCACCAAACCCTCAACATAATCTTCTTTGGATGAAGGTCATTTTTTTGCATTGGTACATCTCTTTGTCTAGTTATTGGTAGTTGCGACGACATACCAATAATTTTATACAAGCGTCACTGCTGTGTGGGAGTTGATGTAGTATCAAAATTCCGTATTTTCACGTTTTACCTAACTCGCTCTGCTAAACTCCATGTAACCAATCATGAATATTCGATAAACTGCTTTAAGATATCCATATCTACCTGTAGTAATCTTCTGGGATGAGATAAATCGTCGAATTCGAAGTTCCCCTTCTTGCATCGATTGAACCAGTTTTATGCTGTACGGATGGAGAATGCGTCCTTACCCATCGTGGTGCATATGTTGCTTTGCGACTCAAACGAAATTCACAAAGCAGAAACAGTCGGAGCTCTCTACGAGATATTTTCATTTGTAATTCAAGATCAACATCCATATCCATAGTTTTGTTGTTCTATGAAACATTCGTATGCCCTTTATATATGTCCTTAATATGAAAACTACTAGAACTTTCTCAACTTTTCTAGGAAAATTTTTAAAAAAACCCGAAAAATTTAGTGCCAATCCAGTTTTACTGGCGAAAGTAAAGAATATGAATATTTCAAAAAACTGAATTTTTCATTTCAGGATAATATCATGGTTTATGACTTATACGCGCATACTTGGACGAGGCTATACTTTTGATGATCCCGATATGATTGCTTGTTTGACAATAGCAATTAACGCTATTATCTATCTTATCTATAATATCCAACTCAATCTTGCACCTGAACAATATGAAACGAATATGTTATACAAATATGCTGATGTTATTGGCTTGGCTGAGGCATGTTTCTGTGTATTTGCTTGTTTACGAGATGATTATTGGTTTTGGTTTCTTCCATTATCTGGACAATATGGAATTGCATTAGGACGAGTTCAAGTAGAAACGAAAATTCTACCAGAATTTGGTAAAACTCCAATACTTCTAACCAGTATATGTCGAAAAAGAACCCATATACGACACAATGAACAATATTATGGAATGAATACACACAGTGAAGTTATCACTGTACCGATATTTGCACCACCTGCGCCACACTTGCCTGTAGTAGATTCATAATTATTTGTACCGATCTTACTTTAGAATAATGTCCAGTATGATTCATTTGTTTGGAATCATCATAACCTTATTCGAAAATTCTTCTTATTGAATATCTTATTTAAACAAAACGTTATCCGACGATAATCTGAATCCTTCGAATACAATATACAACATTTTCATATTAAATTTAATCAATAATTCTAATTGTCTGATTCTTTTTCTATAAGTTCCACCAGTCTCTATGAGAAAAGATATCAGTATTTTCTAGTCTAAATAAATGCACTATTCATTATCTCATCACTGAGATGGTTGTTCTCTTAGTAATAATGTTGACTAGTATATAATTAGGATTAATAAAAGAACGATTTGAAATAGGTACTAACATTTACCATATGCTATCAAATATTTACTTTTTATATAAATTAGTTTTCTACGATAGATTATGAATATAGATGTGCCAGACAAAAAAAATTATCTAAAATGAAATTGTCTTTCAGATATTTTGTTTACCGCATTTGGTTCGATGTAAGCCACCAGTGGATCACACTACATTTTAACAATAAAAATGAGTAGAAAAACACATTATTTTTCTGTTTTCTTGGACAGAAAATTACACTTGATTTTTTTATCTACTATGTCTTAGCTGTTGTTGAGATAATTTACTACAGAGTGTGATACATCTCATTAAAATAGTGACAAAAATAATAGTTACCGCAATCAAAACAGAAAACTTTTGTTCTCTGGTGTCCAATGGCATTGTTTCGATGATTGTTATTAGTTGAGCTCGGGTCGAGTCACAAAAGTTCTAAAAATTCCGAAATTCACATGAGAAAAGAAACAACTTTGGAGGAGATAATTATTTCTTTATTTCAAATATCGAAGGAATATGTATTAATTTATTCAGAAGATTCTCAATAACTGGAAAAAACTCGCTTTTATTGGGTAAAAATTATCCTTTACCTCAGATCGGAACGCATTGGGTCGGATCACAAAAAAAGTGATCCAGTGTCAGACACTATTGTATATTAAGGAGAAATAGAGAGAAAATAATTTTAGATATGAAAGGAGTTTGTTTTGCAAAAATAGAAATGAAACTTGCAATTGACTCCTACACAGAACTCGAGTACTGGTAAGAATACTGCTATCATTACGGGAGTATTGAAGATTTTGTATGGTAGAAAAGAGGTGGAGAATAGCCATCTACACAATCATAGTCTCGCTAGACTAAATAAGATAAATTTTGACGAGATCTGTCGAATTATATATGATTATCAAAAATTTTCCGAATATTTTCTTCAAAATTTTTATTTTGATGCAAGACTCATTACCATTGTTTCGACTGCTATTTTTGTGGATCTTCACCACCGTGCAGGAAAGTGTTATCTTCATATATATACAAGATCCCTCTATCAAATAAACCACTTAGTTTTTTATTATTACGAAAGGACAAGTGACAATAAGACCATTTTTCCACTCAAAATATTTTTTAAAAAGAATTACATATTTGGAATCAGCATTAAATTCTGAGTAAAATGAGGTATTCTTTGCTGTCATAAAACGACTTACATTTTTCACAGTCCATTGGACACCTATGGAAGACTTCAGAACCTTGGAAAAAAAAATTTTTCTCAAAACTTTTTAAATAGTAAATCATCAGATGCGGAATCTGATGCTGATTCCAAATATATAATTCTTTTTAAGAAGTATTTTGGGCAATAAAATGGCCTTACCGCCACTTATCTTTCATTTTTTTTTCACTAACGGTACAATAGCTGTGCTCTTCACTTATATATGCCTATTGAAATATAATATAGACTCATTTTTGTATCTTTCAAAATCATTTATCATATGAAAACTTGTAGATTTGTTCAAGGATTGAATTGTGGTTACAACAGTATTTTGTCATTAGAAGCAAAAATTCATTTTTGACCGAAAAGTCTTTTTTCCGCTTGAAATAATCATTTCTATTGCCGATGAAAAAGTTGTCTAACTCTCTCAATAGTTATTCTTAATATACATTTAATTTCTCGACGAAAGCCATTAATTGCGATTATTGATATATAGAAATCAGTAATGTAAAAAGTGTACGCAAATAAGTGAGTTATTTCTGTGAATACTTTTTCAATAGCTAATCGTAAAGGTGATTTAACCCAATTCTCAGTTAAAGCTATATAAGTTAGTTCAATTACATATGGAAGAAATGTTATTATTGCAACTATCGATTGAAGCATTCGCATCAATGTAAATTGAGAATCCATCTACTCCAGACGAGAACGTTTTGTCATGTTAATCTGTTTTAAATAAATACCAGAAGTAGCTTTTCGTTTAATAACTTTTCGCACAGATCTTATTAGAAGAAAAGCAAGTATGAATATGGTGATTAATGGAAAAATTCCAACAAGAAATACTTCAGAATAACTGTCAAAATCATGATAAACTGCTAACGAAGAATCACATGATCCATTTGTAGCGGTGTACATAATAAGTCGATGACCGCTGAATAAAAACCAGAAAAAAGGACATAAAATCACTAATTTATAAGCTATATTAACAAGATTGCTCCATTTTCGATACACTAAAATATAAGAGAAATAATAGATATATTCGAGATTAATTATACATATATATTTATATTTACAATTAGAACGTTGTGTAGATAAAATCCGATCGATCGTTGCAAATGTAAATAAGTTGAAAGCAATTTCATTAAAATAATCTGTATCAAATTGTCGAAGTTTGCAAATAACAGTATAACGATTTATACTTGAAATATTAAAGCCTTTTTGAAGTATACGTGTGACAAGTACAAAATTAATTAACAAAGAATTAACTATTGTTTCGAAAAATAGATAAATATTACAAACTCGATTACGAAATGCTTGAGATTGAAATACAATTATATTACCAATACATCCAATATTTCTAAAAACCCAAAAAAATATACCAAATCGAAATATTAGCCAGATATGGTACTGCTAGGAGAACATCACTTATGTTGCTACTAGTGCTAGTAATAATAATTGTATTATTCATTGTATTTTCTAAAAATGATCAGGATGAAGAAATCTATATAATTTTGGATTTTTTTAATCGTCAAAGAAATAATTCACTAAGCTAAAAAAGTTAAATTTAAACTGTGATTGTTAACAGACTTAGGATCAATCTACTTCTGTTTGAGAAACAATTTGTTCGATATCTAATAAAGTCTTATGAGTATTCGTCGATTTTCCTATACATTAGCATGTAGTAACATTGTTTTCATTGTGAAAGATATGTTCGTTAATATTGTATATTGTTGTAACTGTGAAAATCATTGTAGTATACGATAAATATTTGTATTCATCCATTTCGACTTGCTAAAGTTTTTATATACCAATTACTTATATTAATAATAATTTTCTCATTCTATTGATTTTTCTTGACAACAAATATAACTGAAATATTGCTAGCATCAGCATTCAAAAAACCAATATATATCACAATCTGAACACTTGCTCTATGTTTTAATAAATTATATGTCGGAAAAAAGTATGATACACTTAAGCATTGTTTTTCAATGTGTCACCTTTTCAATAATGTTTCTCTTATAGTCAAATAATTATCAACATTTACACCGCTAATATATTTTTTATTCAGTTTGATGACGACAATCTCTTATATTTAAAATGCCTTCAAAGGTTATCCATGCACTTTTATTTTATTTGCACAATTATAATAAAAGCAGAACTATCATGGATTGTTCAAAAAAACAACATCAAAATGTGTTTATGACTATTGTAAAAAACAGCGCTCATCCTACGGATTCGCTGATCCTTTTCATAAATGTTGTAATACCTTTATAATAGGAGTGTCAGTTTATATTTACCTTCATTTTAGTTCTGCCTAAATCCCTATTTTGCCTGACACATATCTTAAAGACGACTCAATGTATCGAGCTATCCTCTGAAACATAAGGGTTTCTCGATGTGCTCTTTCTTCTGTCTAGTGAACATTTTTTCCGAAATGTTCGGAAGTAAGTTTTTTACGAAAGCACGATTTTCTAGAGCAATAATTACGAAGATCTTTTATGTTTTAACAGATTATAATGATATGACAATCAATTCTCTACGAAATGAGATGTCTCCGAACTTTTTAAGATGTTTTTTTGCCAAATTATATCAATTTTAGTAAAGAGTAATAGCTATTTATTTTTTTCTGCTATTTCTTCAGGGCAAAAAGAAAGAAATGACTTTTGACCGTCACTAATATTGATGTAACTCGGCCAAAAAATGTCATAGAAAGTTCGGCGACTTCTCATTTTGTACAGAATTGATTGTCCTATCATTATAGTCCGTTAAAACACAAACACTTTCATGACTATTACTCAACAAAACCGAGGTTTTCTAGAAAACTTATTTCGGACAAAAGTGTCCGCTGAACAAAAGAAAGAGCACGTCAAGAAACTCTGAAGTTTAAGGAGATAGCTCGATACATTTAGCCATTCTGAAAGCGGTTTTTTCGTAGAATACGGCTATGATTAAACAAAAAGCGTTTAAAATAGCTTTTTGTTACAGGTTAGATTTTTGATGTTATGTCTAGGAAATCGAATCTTATGAAAAGAAGAATGAGAAATTCTACTAAAATAAGAGAATCTTCCGTGGGAAGGGGAATTTATTAGGAAAAGAAAAGGATAGATGTTGTTAATGGGCATTCACTAATGTTACAAAAGCTATTTTATTTGTCAAATTGTAATTTCATAGGATTTGTACCAATAACGTATTGTTCGAACTCAAAAAGTTTGTTTTATGAAGCAGAAACTTTGTAAAATTTCAACATGCCTTGATTCTGTCTGCCATTACGTATTACCATTCCAACAAGAAGGTATTGATTATTACGAACAAATCGTACACGAAGAGGAACATTTTCAATCGCTTGAACTTGATCTGTTCGCACCAATATAATGCTTTGATCATGTGGATTTGTCGATACAGTATAACACTGATTACGCTCATCGACAACTAACCATTTCTCATGGTCAAATGGCATCTGTATTCTATGATGCAATGATAATGAATCATCTGGCGTACGAATTCGTTTTATCAATGTCATCTGACCATCATGTTTTCTCAAGTCAACAAATGCTACACGATCATTCCATTTAATATTCATAGCTAGATAAGAACCATCATAGCTACATGTTATCAATCGTATTTCATCTCGTTCACCATATTCTAAATCTTGCTTAGACCATCCTCGTGCCATCTTCCATGAATTGGTATTTATTAATTCAATTCGACGATAACCACGATTTAAAAATAAATAATCAGGTAAATTAGGTGATGTTGTAATGAAACGAAGTAATTCTACAGCATTATTACATCGATTTGTTGTGTCACGTTTTAAAGAATAAACTCGAATCGATTTAATATTGATCAAATCATCAAATTTCATTTGTGATGTCTTTTCATTTAATTTTAATGATAAAATATCTAATCTGAATCTGTATAAAATTAAGAATTTATCAAGAAACGAACACCAATGAATGCATGTCGCATAATTATTGCGGTCAAGTTCACCCCATGGTCGTTCATCTATTTGTTTTTCATGATCAAATAATTTTAATTTGTCTTTTTCTTTCATTAAAATAACATTATATTTATCACAAACATCGAAAATTCCGTATTGAATTTCATCTGTTGATAATGGAATCTGATTTTCACAAGGCGTACACAACGTTTTTTCTATCAAAATACAGTTATCATTGTTGTTATGACATTGTTCTGAAACAAAAGAGATAAATGTAGAAGAGAGTATCAATGGGTGTGAGTATGAAGAAAAATCATATCAATACTAACACCCATTTTTTATGTCATTATTAGAGTAAAATACTGTACCTTTTGAAATATTCATATCATCAGTTAAATCGATTTTATCCGTCTTAAATGTATTTTGATGCGCATCATCTTCTACAAGTTGTTGATTATCAATTGTTCTATTATGTTGTATATCCTTATCATGTATTACGACATTGTTTAAGCGTTGCTCAAGACTCATGAGCTGATTCTCGAAGCCTTCATTTTTTCGACTTATTTTAAAATAATTTTGTTGACAACTGTCAAGTCTCTCTGTAAGTTCTTGATTGTTTGATTCCACCAAGTCGCAGCGTTCATCAAAGTCTTTAACAAGCTTTTCGATATCGGAACTCGTAGATTGTATTTCTCCAGAATGTTGCTCGAAATTATCATTTTGCTGAGGTATATCTTGATTCGTAGTTTTAGTAGGATGTGATCGCTGTTCAATCTTATTGATACGTGATTCGAGTTCTCGATTCTGTGATGCCAAACGATCATACTGTGATTTAAGATCTTGATTTTCAGATTTCATTGTCTTGAACTCTGCATACATGCGGTCGATATGTGCTTCAAGTTCTCGATTCTTTGACTTCAATTCATGTAAAAGTTGTTGTGACGAATCGTTTCTCGGTGATTCAAGATTCTGATCCACGGTTCCAGTTCGATTTTCATATGGATCAAGCGAAAAATTCGATTCACGAGATAATCTTCGTTTTCGAGAAGGATAGCTCGATGTTCTATTGGAATGTCCATCGTTTGATTCCATTGATCTGCGTTTGAATTGTTTTGTCAAGAATGTATTTCACTATAATAAAAACAAAAATTATTCATATTTATTCTTGTTCAAAATTCTTTCAATTTTTTTTTTAATCAGTTCCAATCTTAGACGTGAACCTAATATTAAAAATGTATCTACAGTTCTTTGATGATGTGAAAAACAATAATTGTGCGCAACTAATACTAAGAAAATTGTAATTCTCGTGATTTACAAAAAAATCTGTTGATTGATATGCATGTAAGTAAACTTAAAATAACTGGGAAAATGAATATGACTGTAAAAAAAAACATAAAAATGCTTCGACACATATGAGTTTGTTTTTTCGTTCTTTCCCAATGTTTTTTTTCTCTGTTTGATGTTAATGAGATACAAGCATTACATTTCTTTCATTTTCAACAGTTCTTATGTAGACAAAGGTAAATCTTATCAGTATACTTTATTTCAAGACTAATCGAAAATTGAAACATAAATAACTTACTTACTTGTCTCCGAATCGTGAAAAGTTTGACTCAATTTTTAGGGAAAAAGTAAACCATTTCAATAACAGTGCATAACTTATCATAGAGATATTGCATTAGCACTAATGTAAATTATTTAGAGACGTCGTTAGTCACTATTTTAAGACAACATCAGGGTGTCTCTATGACGAAAGCACTCGAAGTGCCAAGTGACTGTCTATTTCGACTTTGCATAGAAATGAAAATGAGATCATGACGTAAATGAATTACGAAGTAATTCAAAATTTACATAAAAAATATCAAGCAACATTTTAATGATAACTTTGATCACTATTTCAATCAACAATCCTATCTTAATTATTTTCAGGATACACTGTTCTTCATTAAAATCTATTAGTCTTGTAGGATCGATAAAGAACTACCAATGTCTTGTGTTTTGCCCTCACCATAGTAGACCCTGATATTTTATGAATTACTATGTTGATCGATAGTGAAAATGTTAAACAAAAATAATACAAGTCATCGAAGAAGGAAATATCGAATCAAACAGTTTTGAACAGTAAATTTCCTTTCGTTCACTCTGTAATAATTACACAATGTCCTGACGCTCATATGCTTATATCTTCTTCGTTACCCTTATGATTCTTTTCGTTCTGAGTAAAGTCGAAATCGTCACATATTATTTTGTTGAACTAGAAAAAAACGTTGAAAACCTATCTGCTTATGTAATAGTATGATTATCATGATAGAAGAGTTTGATTTAGCGGCTTCTATTTATCAGAATCGATTCGTCACTTCTATTCTTCATGTTCATAGTTTAAGTTTATATTAGTCAATTGCTTATCTATCTTTTTGATATTCAAATTGGGAAGAGTTAGAACAGCCTTTTTCTCACCTTTGTAATCAATTTCTTCGTCAAAAATGTTCTTTTAGTTCAGCTGAAATTCTAGATGTCTGTAGACGTTCACAAATGTCCGTTCTCTGTCATGAAATTAACTCTCGTGTTGAATACTTTTCTCTTCATTGTTTTAGGCTACTCAGAACGAATATCAATACCACTGTATAGTTTTAAACATCATTCATGATAAAATATGACACTAGCTTTTTAGAAGTGATAAAACATAAGAAAGATGGAGAGAAAATACTTCTTTCATTTTCTTGTACCCCTATACAAAATAGATGAATTGTCGACACTCAAGAGATTAAGAGTGCTACAAGAAGATGTTTGCTGCTAAATATGATTTAAAAATTAGAGATATATGACGAATTTATTCTTTGAGTCACTAATTCACAACTAACGACGATGTTTTTTTGTATGAGTCATCGTCTAAGAAAACATCGTAAATCCAACACACATGGATATCCATTCTGTATGTATCGTATTAAAAGAAAGGAAAGAAAAAAATCCTTGATATTTATTTACGTCGTTCTGCCTTTATTTTATTCTCTCGTCCCGTAGTGTATAATTATCATAAAAATACAAAAAATGTCTACTAATACAGGCAGTAGTGCACGGTAAATATCACAAAAATTTTATATAGATTTCAATCTATTTAGTTTTAGACCAATTAATACTAATGATTCAGCTAAAGATACAGTTCACAATCCAACAACGACAAATACTAATCATAGAGGTAGTGATGGAAGCAAGTGTAATAAAGCAACAACAAGTTTAAATGCGAGCGAAACAGCATCAGAGTTAAATGCTACCATGAATATTATAACAAGTCACACACAATTATAATTATATGGAATACGTATTTTGAAATAACCAAAGCCATTTCATAAGATGCACTTAATGGCCTTTGACAAAACTCCATGCTTGTTTTTTCTTATCGTGTACGTTATTTTCTTTTTGTATAAGACGGACTAATATATGATCCATTGTATGAAAGAAGGAAAGAATAAATCTGATCAATATTTCAAGAAACATTAGGAAATCTTCGAAAGTATATTATCAAGCGACTCGAACACTTTACCAAGATATTTCAATTTTGTCTTATATAGTCAATGAACTTTGAGCTATTCTTCAATGTATCCATTTAACCTAAGCTGTATTGTATTTCTCATTGTCGAAGTGGCTGGCATTTATTCCTTCTGTTTTTTTTTTAGCAAGAACTGCTCATGAGAGATCGAGGTGATGAAGTACAGTTTTGCGTAGTAATTGATTTTTTTCTAAATTTCTTAATGTAGTTCTTTTTTTTTTATATGTTTATGTCAATCATTCTTGATGTTAAGTTTAGTCATTCCTGTGATGAGGCTATTGGTTTGTCTACTGTCATCTCAGAAATATTTTTAAAAAACAACTTTGTCTATAGATCATCAAGTCGTGGCATTAATCAACGATCTTGCCTTATTCTTTCCAGATTCTTGTTGTTCTTGGTTTTTATACAAGATTCTTTTCCATTCTTTCTAGACAAATTTGGGTCGTATGCAGCGAACCAAAGAAATGTGATTCACTTCATATAGAAAAAATGAGTCTATCAAAACTGAATCCATAGTTTACCAAATTTTTTTTTCGTCTATTTTCCTCGTTATAACAGTAAATTGGTCATAGGAAGTGAATCAAATCCACTAGCCAAAGCCTTGTAAATTTTTGCAAGCTATCCAAGGAGCGTAGCTTCTCAAAAGAGATGCTTTTAATGAAAAGTTCTATTGTTTAAACGAATTTTATGAATACATCAAGAAAAATAGTTCATTATTTGCTTTCTAAAACAAGACCCAAAAATAAATAGTCATTAATACGAATCACTTCACAATGTAGAATCATTCTTAAGATAATGTATTAATATATGATCTAGGTGTTGGTAAAATTATATCATCTGATAAACAAAATGATCTATAAACAGTGACATTCATTATCTTTATTAAAAAACTCATTAGTTCACCGAAGGTAAATTAATTTTTAAAGTTATGTTTTCTGTATTTAATTTAATAATCATTATTAGAACTATTTTGAATTTGATGATTTAAAGAGAGCACATTTGAAAAATTCTAAATATTTTTAGTTTTTATTTTATTTTTTCTTTTAACATAACTACTGATGATAGGTTACGTTTAAATTTTTGAGTGTTAAGTTAAAATAAAGAAGTTAAATTCCTGTTTATCTAATCGTTATGAATCATTTTGAATATCTATCTGTACACATTAATTATGCGACATTTCAAAATAAACGACAAAAAAGCACAAGTAACGCTCGTCCAAAGACTCGCTCAGCTCTTTCTCGTGGAAATCGTGTTTCTAAACTACCGTCATGCTATTCATTTATAAAATTAAAAAAACCAAAGTCAGATTCAAGTTCCTCGACCCCGATTACCCTTCGGTCAACACTTATAAAAAAATTTTTTTTTGCAAAAAGTGATCCTTTGTGTAAAAAAATGAATCCGAAAAAAATTTCGAAAAACGAACATCAGATTCGGATTCCTCGGTCCAAATTACACTTCGGTTAAGCTTTATAGAAAATATTAATAGAATGTTTTTTTGACTTTGTGCGGGCATACAAGCAACCAAGCAAGCAACCAAATAAGCAGACAAACAATTTATTCTTGCTAGACTCTTCTCTACGAGAAAGAGAATATTATTGCTCATATAGAGATAAAATTGCAGATTCCTTTCAAAGTGATAATCTCGTCAGTAATTCTACTAATAAAGTTGGTTGTACGAGTTATCATTCTCAGTTTTCATTATATATTACTGTGAAAAAACTCTTTAATAATACAAGTAACGCTCGTCTAAAGACTCGCTCAGCCCTTTCTCGTAGAAATCGTCTTTCTAAACTATCGTCAAACTATTCACTAACAAAATTTAAAAAGGGTAAGTCAGATTCAAGATCCTCGACTTAAACTCCTTCGATAAAATGTTATAAAACCAAATGTTTTTTTTGTTAAAAATTGGTCCTTTGTTCAAATAATTGGCCCACAAAAGTTTCTATAAAAAAACTGACCACAGATTCGAATTTCTCGACCCCGATTACCCTTCGGTCAACCTTATCAGGACATTTTTTTGTGAAAAAAGTGGTCCTTTGTCTCAAAAAATCGATCCGAAAAAAATTTAAAAAAACCAACAGTAGGTTCGAGTAAAATTGGTCTTCGATGTTTTTTTGACCTTCCCCCCCTATTCACCCTCCCCCTCACGATGGTTACCCAACAGGCCTCAGATTCTAAGTCTCCGTATGGAAAAACCTCTAGAAATATCTTTTTCGAAAAATCGGTTTTCGATGTTTTTTTGACCCTGCGGACATACAATCAATCAATCAATCAATCAATCAATCAATCAATCAATCAATCAATCAATCAATCAATCAATCAATCAATCAATCAATCAATCAATCAATCAATCGATCAATCAATCGATCAATCAAGCAAGCAAGCAAGCAAACAATTTATGTTTCTAAGACTCTTCTCTACGAGAAAGAGAACAAATATACCATATGATGGGGGATTTAATTTTGCGACAAAATCATTATCTGCAAGGCAAAAGTAATTTGTAGAAAAATCAAAAAGCTGAAGCATTAGCAGTATTCCCAGTATTGCAGTGCTTGCGGTATTGAAGTATTGGTAGTGTTGGAGTGAAGGTGATGGTTGCAATCTATCTTTTATTTGCGAATATGGAAAGATATATATTTTCTAAATACGAAAGAATTTTACAATTTTAATAGACTTTAAGAGAAGTTATGTATTATTTTGTAAAATGTTAACGAATTGAAAACGGAAATATTAGTAAGTGTATTTCTTTATTATTTCTTTGTTTTATCATCGGTTTTATCGATTGCAGTTTATAAGGATCAGTTTACAATTATATCAATTAATTTGCTTTATAGCGTCTGTAATTTATCAAAATCACTTAAAATCATTACATTAGTATTTGCCATACGAACTTTTTCTTGGTTATTGGTACGTCATATTATAGTTTGCATAATCAATATAATATAAAATAGGCAATCATGAATGATTTTGCACTATATTTGTTTTTACGAACTTCTTGCATTATAGAAGAATAAATTGTTTCATTTTGTTTCTAGTAAGATTTCCTCTACCCCATATTCATAAAAGGAGTATAAGTTTATTATGTTTTTATAACCACTTTTCACTACCAAAATATTCCGTCTTGTAAGAATTATAGTCCCCTATTATTTCAAAAAACTTTTCTGATCGTGATCTGAGATCACTTACAAGTTACAAGTAATTTGTGAGCTTTTAAATATATACTTTCAATTCGATAGTTTAACAGTTTGTATTTCTATAAAAATTCTCGTTCATTGAATGTTCAACGAGTAGAGAAATCAAGATAACAGAACTAAACTCTTCGTTTAATAAAACATATTTGTAATACTTGAAACTTGAATTCAACTATTCAAGCATTCGAGGAGGGAATGGGGAGGGATGGAGCTTCAGAACCTCGCAAAGCCACCTGAGGGTGAGGGCGAAATCCTGGAGTAGGACGTACCAACACCGGATAGGGCTAGCTGAGGGTGAGGAGGAAAACCTGGAGAAGGACGTGTCAACATCACATAGGACCAGCTGAGGGTGAGGGCAAAATCCTGTGGAAGGACGTACGAACACCATACAGGGTCAGCTGAGGGTGAGGAGGAAAACCTGGAGAAGGACGTGTCAACATCACATAGGACCAGCTGAGGGTGAGGGCAAAATCCTGTGGAAGGACGTACGAACACCATACAGGGTCAGCTGAGGGTGAAGGCCAAAACCTGAAATAGGGCTTATCAACACCTCACAAGGCCAGCTGAGGATGAGGGTGAGGGTGGAACACTGGAAAAGGAAAGTAATTGAATAGTTTATTACAGGCCCCACGATGTGCCGGAGGCTAGCCTCCGACACTTTTTTAGCGTGTCCGCGAAAATTTTCCTGCTACTTGTCCGCGAAACTTTTAGGAGCGCTCAGGTTTCCGGAAAATTTGTCAGAAAGCGAAAAATATCTTTTTTTTAACATTGAATAAGTTTATTGTTCCCACAAGGGGTTAACAAGAAGAACAATCTGTATAGATACACAAGAGTCAAAGTATAGAGTTCGATATACAAATAATGGAGTCACTCCTCCTGAAAGCATCAATTAGTGAAGGAAATAATAATGAGAAAAGATGAAAGAAAGAAGGAAAAACATCAATAGAGTGAAAAAGACAAGGAAAAAGAAATCAGGTATCACATATATTACATATTTTACGGTGGATATAGATATTTGTGTATAAAGTCTTTAATAAAAAGAGAAGAAGAACGAAATATATCTTTCTGAGGTCCATGATCGCATAAGAAAGAGAAAAGATCTAGATTCGTATGATGAGCTTGCCGTGCCAAACGATTGGGAAATACACTATTCTTTCGAAATCCCATGGATTTATAGTAAGAACGAATTCTCTCTGGTGATGTCGCAATTAGATACGCCTCCCAAGTTTCTCTGTATGCAGACGCTTCAGGGGATACATTAAGGTGTTCTTTAAATCTCATCCAGTAGTCGTATAAATACTCAAGGAGCGCTCTCTCCCTAGTGAGACTCAAAGTCGTAAAATCGTCCCACCCCCAAAGGCCGTATACAATTCTTAGACCTGTACAATAAACATGCTCTATATCTCTCCTTTGTTTTTCATTAAAATAAAACCACGTTGCGAATAACCAGATAAAGTGAGGAAGTGCGAACGCACAAAAAAGTTGTCTTCGAATTTTCCATTCTTGTAGCGGTATTTTTTTATATATCCTTTTCAGCGCAGCATAAACATTTCTTATCTTAGAAAGTCTTGATTTTATAAATATTCCCCAGCCAAGTTTTATACACAAAATGACTCCTAGATATTTGAAATAATTGACAAAGTCAATTTCTTGGCTTTCATAAAAAATCTTCGGATAGCTAGGAGAAACTATACTATGAACTAGCATCGCCTTTGTTTTGTCAACATTAACAGGCTGTATCGTATCTTTTGAAAACTTAGTTAACGCTTTCATAGCAATTTTCGCTTGTTCTTCTAGCCAATTAATGTTATGGGAAAACTTATTCTCCAAACAACCTTTTAAAATGAGAGCCAGATCGTCCGCGAATAAATGACAACAAAATTGAAGAAAATATTTAGGTAAAAAATGAATGTGTAAGCGAAAAAGAGTTGCAGCTAATACAGATCCTTGTGGTGCTCCAACAAAGATATTGATGGTTCGAGAGTTCGATTCACCATGATAAACAGCCATAGTTCGCCCTTGTAACCATTGATAGATCCAACGGACAAGGGGAAGTGGCATTTCTAATTCAAGCAGAGTGGCTATTAATGCTGGATACCACATTCTATCAAACGCTGAAAGAAAATCAATAAAAATAACTAAAGCCGGTCTATTATTTGCTGCAACAGTGAGTCTTAGGTCTTCTATAAGAGATAATATTCTTGTTTGCAGTCTTCTGTTTGTTGTAAAACCTGACTGTTCATCAACGAAAATATTTTTTTCTATGCACCAACTTGATATTTGGTCATGGATACACCTTTCAAACCATTTTCCAAGATTTGGAAGTAAAGAAATTGGTCTTAATCTATTTTTTTTAGGATATATCCCATCTTTAGAAAGACAAATTACTTTTGCATGTTTGCTAGCTTCAAAAACATTTCCTTTACTAGCACATTTATTGAAGAGAATAGCAATGATATTCATATATTCTATTGGAAGATTTTTTAACAGAAAAGCTGATGTTCCAAGGGTGTCTAAAGATTTCTTTGGTGAAAATTTTTTCCAGTTTTTATATATTTGAGTTATTGAAATTGAGCCGAGAGGAATATTAGGCAAATAAGAAATCTGCTTATATATATGGATGTATTTCATATGTATATCATTTGATGGATCGTGCACTGGAGTGGTAAAGTAACTCTCAAAAAAATCACCTAATTGATCTGTTATTTTTAGGGATGCACCAGTCCAGTTAACTGGGTACCCAGTGTCACTGGGTACCCCAGTTAACTGGGACCCAGTGTCACTGGGTATTTATTTTAACTGGATACATATTCAACTGGTTTATTATTTATAAAATCATCAGTAGTTTCCTTTGTGCTAGGTATCCATGAGTCCAGTTAACTGGGTGCCCAGTGACACTGGGTACCCAGTTAACTGGGTCCCAGTGTCACTGGGTACCCAGTTAACTGGGTGTATATAGGATGTGTAAAAATATTTTTCCAGACGGGTAACACTATGATTTTAAATAGCATACATAAGGATTTTAATACCAAATTAAAGTGTGTCAAAAATGGAATTTATTCATGCTAAATGTAGGGATGCACCAGTGAGTTAATAACTGATAAGTGGGTCCCAGTTAACTGGGGGTACCCCAGTGTCACTGGGTACCCCAGTTATCACTGGGACCCAGTTAACTG